>SNQJ01S0027333.1:0-16352 GCA_010110895.2 Picea sitchensis | reverse complement strand
CCTCGAGTCGTGGGAGGATTGTGTGAATTCACGCTCCCCTAGACATGTGATGGTGACTGCTAGTTGCATGCTAGGGAAGCTTGGTCGAGATATGTGAAACTTCCACTCACGGGTTCTATCTGGAGTTAGATCAATATAGTTGACGCTCCAGCTTAGTCCAACACAAGAAAGGATAGGATGGAAGATGGAAGTAGGTTAGAAAGGAAGGATGCTTCTATGTTAGTTGAGAATATTGATTGGGGATTAGATGTGCCACTATTGTTTACTCACTTGGGTCCTACCATGTTTAAAACTTCTTTTGATTCCATTTTTATATTTTAAGTGTGATAATGAGTTATTGATGAATTATTGTAATTTTTCTCATTAAGATTATTAAATGATGCATTTACTTGATTTGTTGTCATGCATGCCTTGGTGTGATCATACACGAACTATGCACTAGAGGCAATGGTTTTTTATCATTAGTGCATGCATAATATATGTGTTTTATGGATACACACACATACCATGCACATGCACAATAGTAGAATTAATTAATGTATTAATTATTAAACTATATTATTAACTATTTAATTGAATAATTTAATGACTATGTGAATTATATTGCATACAAAAATATCTAGTAGCATTAAATGTCCCCTTTGACTTTGATTGATGGTTGGTATGATGAATTAAGTGAGTATGGTGGGTTTTCATGTACATTTTGGGGAAAATTGTCAAATTGCATTTATTAGCTAGCACGAGAAGAAAGACTTTGCATTTTATTTATTGTTGTTTTATGCAAGTCATTTATATTTTAGTTTTGTTTTAAACTCTTCCCAAAAATATAGATAAGGGAGGTTGATGGCTAATAATGAGGGTGGTTGAGGAGACTTGGGGAAGGGGAAATGGAAACTTTCATAATCGAACTCGTGACTTCCATTGCAATGGAGGCATTGGCAACCAAGAGACTAGTGAGGAACCACTACATGAGGAGAAAGAGAGAAGTTGAAGAAGGAGGTACTATATAGTACTCCAACCAATTTGTTATTATGTAGTTTGACAACATGTACGTTATCTCACCAATACTCACATCGATGCATATACATCACAAATTTCATATGATCATCTATATTTGTATTGACATTCAATTAGGAAATGTATGCTTATTTACAACATGCCTCACATCTATTATACATCCATAACATAATTTTACATTGTATCCATTGTACTAAAATTCCACATTTAAATTTGCATGTTTAGCCAAATCACATAACAATCATCATCATGAACATATAATAGTAAAAATAATATCATGCAACACATAAATAGGTCCATATGTACACTTGTCACATGTCTATATCAACATTATTGAGTCCAAATAGTTGTTAAGCAATGAATTACTAAGACGAGAAAAATCAAAGTTCTAACTACCTAAGGCTAAACTATGGGGCGTTACAATCACTAGATTTTTCATCCCATACCTAAATCTAAGGAAACCAACTCATCATACACGTATGCTAGAGTTGTTATTCCCACCCATTTTTTTTTTAATTTTAACTAACTCGCATGTGTTCCTAAGAAAGTGTAGGTGCTTTAGGAACACACATGCATGCATTCTAGAAACATGTGTGTTTTTTTTTCCCTTTTTCTTATTTATTTCCTTACTCTATTTCACTCCCCCCTCTCCCTTCTCTCCCACTCTCTCCCCTACTTTCTTATTTGTTTCATTGTCTCTCTTTCTCTCCCCCCCCCTCTCGCTTCTCTTCCCCTCTCTCCTCTCTCCATCTACCCGTCACCTTATCTCACATCCTCTTCCTTTGTCCCTCTCACCCAACCCCCTCATGCCCACCTTTATTGCATCTAAATATAGCTCATGCGTATGGTTTAATGAATTATTAGTATAGTTTTATATTAAAAAAAGTGTACATTGGACAATTATTTACCACATAGCCTAAGTTCTTAGTATGTGGGAAAGTGTCCAAAATGGTCCCTAGTACATTAAATTTATGAGATATAAAGTTAAAAGTGACTTTGAGAATATTTCATGAAAAGGGTGACTAAAGAGACATTTAATCACCACCATTGATCTTGATGGCCCAAGATCAAATCTCAACTATTAGATCAAGTGACTCTTCATTGAGAATATCAAAATAAAACCCTAGGGATTAAGGTGCACCATTGTTTTCATTCATGAGAATTTAAATGAGGAGAGAGAGAAAAGGAGAAGAGATGAGAAAGAGGGTGAGTTTTCTCCTAGGGAATGCAATCTAAGACAAGATTGTTGGCACACAAATCAAGGAGAATATTCATCATTTATTTAAGGTCGTAAAATATGTATTTTTGAGGGTCGTACAATATATTGTTGGCATATAAATCAAGAAGTTTGACAACATGATTTCTTAGGCAGTTTAGCATGCATTTCTAGGTAGACATACAACATATTTGATATAGAAAGAGAGGCAGTTGTTGGGAGAAAATTTATGAGCACAAATCCATACAATCTAGACAACAATAAGCATAGAAAATGAGGTTTGTACAACATTGAAATTTTGTGCATGTTTTTTGAGGATTTTTGGCTCTATTTTTTGAGGAAGTTGCTTGGCACAAATCTTGAGATAAGTATGTGTATTTTTGTTGAATATTTTATGTTGTAAAATGAATTTATCCTCTCAACTCATAATAATAAAATATCCCCTCTCTCACTAGTTTTCCCCTTGCAAGTTTTTCGAGGGTCGATTTGACCAAAAATATATGTGTTTAATTTTCTGGGTTTGTGCATTTATTTCCAGTTCAGTTTGTTGTAAAATACTCTTGTGTTTCCGATTTTAATTTTCTATTTATGATAACATCATTTAAAACAGAGAATTAAATGTGGGTTGAGAATTAAACAATGAAAATTACTTATACTTGAAACCTGGTTGGATTCTGAGAAAAATTTGCATGGTATCAGATCTTCAAAATAACTGAGAAGGGGAATATATCAACAAATAGAAACAAAGATTTTGTTGAGGGAGAGAAGTACTTCACCAGAACAAAGATTTGTACTTGGATATCAGTTGTGAAGGTCAATGGCCATAGGTTTGAGAGTTGAAGACGAATTGGATGGGGCTACAAATTTTATCCCATGGAAGGAGAGGATAGTGTTTCTTCTACATGAGTGTGAGTTATGGAACATTGTGGAAAACACACAAAGAAATCATGTCATCATGCCTAGAGATGCTACTCTTTTGGCTTCTTACACCAAGAAGAATATCAAGGATAAAATAATCATCCTTGGTGCAATAAAATACCATGTGATTCCACATGTGACAGGTAAAGACAATGCCTATGAGATGTGGGATTCCTTCAAATTTTTTTACCAAAGTTCCAATGAAAACCGAAAAATGGTATTCAGGGAAAAACTCAAAGGCATAAAAATTACCAATACTGAAAATGTTACCGCATATCTTACCAAGATAACTCAGGTTAGACATGAGCTAGGTGATGTTGAGGAGGTTATTGCTGACAATGAACTTGTGAGGGATGCATTGAATGGTATGACCAAGCAATGAGTTTTCTATGTTGAAGGCATTGTTGTAAGAGAAAATATGCCCAAGTGGGATCGTCTTTGGGATGATTTCATACAGGAGGAAACTCAAAGAGGATATGTGCAAGGGAGTTCATCCAATGGTAATGATGAGCATAATGTGACTCTTGCTACAGAGAGTAAGAAGAAGTCCAAAAAGGGTTCCAAAGGTGGGAACAAGTCAAAGGGTGAAGGGAAAAAGGACATGAGAAACTTCAAGTGCTTTGCATGTCACAAGATAGGGTACTATGCAGGTCAACGTCCTTATAATAAGAAGAAGCATAATGTAACTTTAGCAGATATGGACGCGTTTTCCACTAGATTCGAGAATGAATTTTCTTTATTGGTTTGTCTTTTCTATAGTGAAACATCTACCAGTGTGTGGTATATTGATTGCGGAGCGTCCCTCCATATGACATGTGATTGTGAGAATTTTTCATATCTTAGAGAGATTGAGGATCTTGAGGTGGTGTTTGGAGACAAGTCAGTGGTCAAGGCAGTTGGTACTAGGATAATATCCTTTCAGATGGAGTCTCAAACTCCATTTTTGGTGAGATATGTATTATATGTTTTGGGTTTGAAGAAGAACCTAATTTTAGTTTCTACCATTGAGGATAGGGGATATGAGTTGGTGTTCCATGATGGACAAATGCTCATGTATACTAAGGGATCCAACATCACTTGGCCAAAGTGATTGGGATTATAAATGGGAAGTTGTATAGGATTATGTTTCATCCAGCTAGAGAATTGATACAAAGTACCCACAACAATGACCTATGTGAGATATGGCATACGAGGATGGCCCATTTGCATTATGGGGCTCTGAGGATATTGAAAGAGATTGTTCCTAGGGTACCAGATTCAGTATAGAGTACTAGGAGGTGTGCCCAGGGGAAGTAATCCAATACTACTTTTTCATGGAGTGACAACAAAGTAGTAGGTAAATTTATTGATTTGATACATTATGATGTATGTGTTCCTATGTGTTTTGTATATTTGAGTGGTTATGATTATTATGTTACTTTTATTAATGACTTCTCCAAGAATTCTTGGATTTTATTTATGAATACCAAAGGATGGGTATTCAAGCAGTTCTAAGAGTTCAAAGCTCTTGTGGAGAACCAAACAAGTAATAAAATCAAGGTGTTGAAGTTGAATAATGGGGGTGAGTATACCTCCAATGACTTCAATGATTTATGTAGAAGAGAAGCAATTAAAAGAGAATTGAAAGTTCCTTACAACCCATAGCAGAATTGGGTTGTTGAAAGGAAGAACGGGGCCATAATTGAGGCTACGAGAGCTATGCTACATGATTAGGGGCTACCACTCTTTCGTTTGGCTGAGGCATATGCAACGCTACAGTTTATCTATAGAGAAAGATTCCACAGACAATATTGGGGAATAAGACTCTAGAGGAGGATTTCTATCAAAAGAAGCCTAAAGTTGGGCACTTCAGGATCGTTGGGTGCCTAACTTATTCACAGTCCCTTCTAAGAAGAGAAAAAATATAGAACCCACAACAAAAAAGGGTATTTTTGTTGGGTATAGTGAGACCTAAAATGATTTCTTCATATACATTCCCTCCTTGAGGAAGAAAATTGTGATACAAGATGTGATATTTGAGGAGGATAGAGCCTTTAGGAGGTCATGAAATCTTGATTACGGGGAGAATAAGACTTCTCAACTTCAGGTGATTTCACCATAGAATACAATGTCACAAACTTTAGGACCACGGGTTTCAGGAACGACTAGTTCACAGGTGACAGGGTCACAAATCACTGGTCCTCAAATTACTAGTTCATAGGGTATAGTTTCTGAGCCTAATAGTTCTTAGACAACCACATGATCATCATCTTCAGGTACTCAATATTTAGGTGATGGGATTGAGGAGGGTTCCCCTCCACGAGATGTTACTTAAGAGAAGAGGAAGCCAAAATAGGTTTAAGACACTTTGAAGGAAGATCATCTATCTATGGGGAATCCAAGGAAGGTAATAAGAGAGAGTAAACCTCCATAGATATTTTGTACCTATTTGGCTATGGTGAGTAGAAAAAGTGATTCTGAGCCTTCCAATTTTGAAGAGGCAGTAGATCAACAGGTCTGGAAGGATTACATTATGGAAGAGTACAATTCCATTATGAAGAATGATGTGTGGGAGGTTGTTACAAGACCTGAGGGGAAGTCACTGGTTACTTCCATATGGCTCAATAAAATAAATCATATTGTAGATGGAATCATTGATAAATACAATGCTCAGTTTGTGGCTCGAGGGTTCTCACAAGTAGAGGGAGTCGATTATGATGAGACCTTCACTCTGGTTTCTAGATATTCTCTAATCATGGAAGTGATCTCCATCGAAACAAATATGGGTTGGTAGATCCACTAGATGGATGTGAAGACCACATTTTTGAATGGTCTAATACAGGAGGAAGTGTACATTGAGTAGCCATATGGCTTTGAGGTGGAAGAGAATATAATGCATTCAAATTGAAAAAGGACTTATATGTTCTGAAGAAATCTCCCAGAGCTTGGTATTCGAAGATTGATACATACTTGCAGCAGATGGGTTTCGAGAAGAGTAAGGAAGTTCCCAACAATTACTACATTGCGGTTGGGAATGATCCTATTAGTCTTGTGATTTATGTGGATGATATTTTCTTTACAGAGGTAGAGAGACTCATAAATTATTACAAGCAAAGTATTTCTTCATATTTTAAGATGAAATACAATGGAATGATGCATTATTTATTGCGATTGGAGATTTGGAAGGAGCTAGGACACATTTTATTGGGGTAGAGAAAGTATGTTGTTGACATTCTGAAGAAATTTCAGATGGATGATTGTAGGCCCATGTCCACACCCATTACTAACAACTGGAAGAATCACATTTCTTTTGTGTCCTAGTTGGTTGATCCCATGATTTATCATTAGTTGATAGGCTCATTGATGTATTTGGTCAACACTAGACCATATATTTGTTTTTTTGTAAATACTCTTAGTTAGTTTATGATGGAGCCTAGGATATTTCATTGGGTGGTAGGAAAACATGTTCTCAAGTACCTACAGGGTACATTGAATTATGGCTTGGACTATGTGAGAGGGGATGGAGTCAAATTGACAGGCTGCAAAGACTTAGATTGGGCAGGATGTGTTGTTGATAGGAATAGTACTTTTGGGTGTTGTTTCAGATTGGGCTCAACAATGGTGTCTTGGTTTAGTATGAAGAAAAATTCAGTGGAACTGAGTTATGTTGAGGTAGATTACATGGCAACCATTTAGGTCAGTTGTGAGGCCATATGGATTCAAAACTTATTTTTTGGGATATTTGGTGTGAAATTGAGGCCCGCAGTGATTTACTGTGACAATAAGAGTTGCATAGAACTCTCAGAGAATCCAGTTTTTCATGATAGGTCTAAACACATCGAGATTATATATCACTTCATATGAGACTATGATCAAATAGGGGCAACTGAGATTTCGTTCAAATCCACTTATGAGTAGGTAGAAGACATCCTCACAAAGGCTTTGGGAAGAGGCAATTTTGTACCCTTTAGAGATAAGTTGGGAGTGGTGAGGAACACTTTCCTCGGTAAGAGGGAGTGTTAAAAAAAGTGTACCTTGGGCACATGTTTATCACATAGCCTAGGATCCTATTATATGGGAAAGTGTCCAAAGTGACCCCTAGTACATTAACTTTATGAGATATAAATTTAAAAATGACTTTGAGAATATTTCATGACAAGGGTGACTAAAGAGACATTTAATCACCACCATTTATCTTGATGGTTCAATATTAAATATCATCCATTAGATCAAGTGACTCTTCATTGAGAATATCAAAATCCAACCCTAGGGATTGAGGCACAACATTGTTGTCATTAATGAGAATTTGAATGAGGAGAAAGAGAAAATTGGAAGAGATGAGAAAAATAGGGTGAGTTTGTTGCTAGGGCATGCATTCCAAGACAAGATTGTAGTCATGAAAATCGAGGAGAAGATTCAACATTTATTTAATATCGTATAGTATGGATTTCTAAGGGTTGTACAAGAAATTGTTGGCACATAAATCGAGGAGTTTGACAACACGATTTCTGAGGCAATTTGGCATATATTTCTAGGAATCCATACAACAAATTTGACATAGAAATCGAGCAAATTGTTGGGCACGAAGTCATAAGCATAAATACATATAGTTTTTAATAGTAGTAAGCACATAAAATGAGGTTCGTACAACACTGAAATTTTGGGCATGTTTTTCGAGGATTTTTGGCTTTGTTTTTTGAGGAAGTTGATTGGCACAATTATTGAGATAAGTTTATGTATTTTTTATGATTTTTTTTGTCCTAAAAATAATTTATCCTTTGAGCTCATAATAATTAAATCTCCCCTCTCTCACTAGATTCCCCCTTGCAGGTTTTTCCAGGGTTGATTTGACCAAAAATCTTTGTGTTTAATTTTTTGGGTTTGTGCATTTATTTCCTATTCAATTTGTTGTCAAAGGACTCTTTTGTTTCTAGATATATTTTTTTGTTTATGGTAATATCATTTAAAATAGATAATTAAATGTGGGTTTGGATTTAAACTATGAAAATTATTGAGACTTGAAACCTGGTTAGAGTTTGAGAAAATTTTACATTTCTCACTTGGTTTGTACAAACAATGGTATCGATCATTGTATTAATTTCTATTATTAAATAAAATATATTAATATGTACAAACCCACAGTTCAAAACACAATATGTCATTGTATTCATATATGTCATTCAATAAAATATATTAACATGTACCACCTTTTCCTTTTCCTCTCTTACACCATACCCTCATACCCACTACCCCTTGTCTCACATATCTCCCCCTCTTCTTACCCCTCCCCATTTTCCACCCATATCCATCCACCTTCCCTTTCCAGTCACCCTCTCTCCAAATTCCTTCATTCCCTCCACACCCTCCCTCTTCCCATCTCTCCCTCCCTCCCTATATACCCTCTCTCTCTCTCTCATACACACACACACACAAACGCACACACCTAACCCTTATCTCCCCCTCACTTTGTATCCCCATCCATATATATCTCCCACTCTCCCCCCCTTTATCTCTCTTACTAATTTGTTGACATATATTGTCTTGCAAGATTTATCATAGTAATTATTTAAAACAATTCTCTAATATATAAAAATATGAAAATGGTAGTGTCCCCTGAATTGGAATAGTGACAAGACACTGATTGATTGAAATAAAGTGACACCATGACTTTTTGGAGGAGCATATGTAGTGAAATCAAGGTTCAGATTTAATTGTAATTAATTTCATATTGTATTCTCATAGGTGATGCATATGTGTGGGAATGCACCATGAAAAAATGAATGTGCAACTATGGATGACCTTGGAAGAAGATAATAGGGTCCAACAACTAGATCAGTTACAGGATGTAATCAACACTGCAATCCAAGAGCTGAAGTAAAGGAAAAAATTGATGAGCATCACAGAGTGAGTGAAGGGCATGCAAGATATGAAGACCCTGTAGGAATAACTGAAGACTGTGCAGAATAACAAGTAGGCAAGGCAAGCCCAATCATAACATATCCAAGAGAAAGAAGTGCAAATAAGTGTGAAACTAGAGAGGGAAAAGACAATAATGGCTCAAGATAATGTTGAGAGTGCAGAGTCTCTCAAGGAGCATATCACATCATAAACGGTAGAAGATCTCACATGGAAAGTTGTGCAAGCTAAAGAAAAATGAGAAGAGCTAGAAGGAAAATTCCACATCTTGACATAGGTTGTTCAAAGAGTGTGCACCACCTGAGTGGCTGGGGATGAGCCACTTTTGATTGTTGGGGCCTGTTAGGCACACACATATTTTTGGAGAAAAGGTCTATTTTGGGAAATACCTAATTTTGGAAAGAAGACCTGATTTTGGATTGTGCACAATAATTGGAAAGAAAGTAGCATGCAAGAGAAAAATCAATGTGTCTAGAAGAAAGGAAAACCTAACCATGATAGGGTTAGGTTTTTTTACAGAGAGTGTAACGACTATAATCCTGTAAAATAGTATAAATACAAACCTAGGAGGTATAGGTTAAGGGTTGAAGAGTTCGAGGGTTGAAGAGTTCAATTAAGGGTTCGAGAGTTCAAGGGTTGAAGATTTCAGTTAAGGGTTTGAGAGTTTTAGGGTTGAAGAGTTCAGTTTGGGGTTCGAGAGTTTGAGGGTTGAAGAGTTCAGTTCAGTTGGTTCGTGAAGGTGAAGGTTGATTGTAATAAGGTAGTAGAAGATTCAAGTAAGCTAGATTTTGAGGGTTAGGTCACATGATGACGAGAACGGTGTGATCTTGTCCACCTCACAGAGGTTCATGAACCTCTTATTGATTGTATGATTAAATATTCCATGTGTGTAGCACCAGATTTTGCAGCAGACTAAATAAAGGAGAAGAGAAGCCAAATATTTGTGGACGTAGCCCAGGAGGGGGTGAACCACTATAAAAAATATGTTACATGTGATGTTTATTGAATTATTACTTCATGTTAATGATAATATTATGAATTAATGATTAACTAGACGTATTAGAATGCATGCATGAGTCTAAAGATGAATGAAACCTAGAAATACTTGAATGAATAACAAGATTAATGCATGAAGAAGATAGAGTACACCCCCATATCCTGGGTCATTCCTAGAATGAAAGAACTTGCGCATTGTAGTCACCCATAAATCTATCTCGGGTAAGATTGTGTGGTTCACTATGTGCACAAAGTTTCCTTATGGTTTACGAGGAGGGCCGATAATTTTAGAGGGTTTTGTTGGAAACCTGTTGAGATTCGAACTTGGGTTAGCCAAAGAGGTGAAAGAGATAACCAACAACATTGCTATTCAAAATATTTTTTATGGAACTATTGGAAGTATAGAGTTTCAAAGTGCAGGAATCTGGGAGGATCGACGATATGAATCATCAACACAAGGGTTCAAATTAGATTATGTTGGTTGTGCAGTGCAGACGATTGTGTGGATGCCCAAAAGATATGGTTGTGTGGATGATATGTGTGTGTCAAAGATATATATGTTGAACACTTCACCTATTTACTAATTTTTCCTTGACATTGAACAATTTACCTTTTTTCCTATTTTTTACAAAGTTTTATGCAAATCAATTTCGCTACAAAGACTTCAAAATGTTTAAAAATGAAATTTCCATAAATGAGACAGTTATCAAGTAAATTACATTGGTGTTCCAAATATTTACGATGGAACTATTGGAAGTGTAGAGTTGTGAAGTGCAGAAATGCAGGAGGATGACTGTTATGAATTATCGACACAAGGGTTCAAATTAGACTAGGTATTGCATGTGCAAAGGATATGTCTGTGAAAAAATGTGAAAGACATATATGTGGGGACGATGTCTTTGTTCCCAACAAATATATATATATATATATATATATATATGTTCAACAATATTTTTTTAGTTAAAGTATATGCAAATACTAAGTCTCGATTGTGTGGGGAGATGCATGTGCGGGTGTACAAGGGATATGAATTGGTTAATGAAATTCTAAATTGTGGATACTTTTCATTGGTTCTTATCAATCTTAATCTCCAATAACTTTTCATTGTTTCCTTCATATGCTAACCTCTCCATTGAACATTTCATTTATTTACATTTCTTCTTGCATATTCCAACCTATGCATTCAAGACTGGGTAAAATCATGAATCTGGGTAACAATTTCATGAGAATTAGGTAGCGCAAATTGCTAATGGAAATTTTTTGACTGAACTCCTAAATTGTTTCGACCAAATTATCTTTCAGCCAAAATGTTTTTTTCGGCTGAAAGTTAAATCTATTGACACCCTTGAAAAATCTAAGTACAATTTTAAATATAACAAAAACTTTCAATCTAAAGTTAGGTTTTTCGTTAAAACTAACTTTCGACTGAAAAACTAACTTTCGGTCGAACCATTAGTTCGGCCGAAAACCTTTAACTATGGAACTTTCAAGAAAATTATGTGTTCACTTCAACTTACTCCAACTTGAGAAGGAGAGGATTCCTTAAAACATTGTGAGTTTGGTTTCGGAACTAGTAACAACATTTTTTGAATTGAATAGACATTCGTTTTGTACAATTTGTATTCAATTTAATTATTTTTTAGTATTTTAAATTAATTTTATAAAAAAATATCTTCAGATTTTTTTTAAAAGACATAATGATTCAGTAAAATGAAAAATCAATATCTACAATAATACATGGTCGAAAATTATGGAACCTTTCATTGTCCTCTTCAAAAGGGTAGTTTTAGATTTTACTTTTAAATCAAAATTAAGGCACATAGATGGAGTCTCACTAAACATGTTTAAAATCTACAACTTTTTCAGATTGGTCAAATTCAAAAATTTGTAGAAATTATAATATTCATCCATTAAATTCAAAACTATAGTCATACTTTAATAGAGTTTATTTAGATTATTGCATAATGTTTTATTTTTCATAAACACAAGTTTAATAATGAGTATATTCATGTCGAAAAACATAACTCATTCTCTGTCCCTTGATTTTTAAGGAACATACTGTCAAACAATCGCTAAATTGACATATCAAATTTGATTAAAATAATTAAAATCAAAAAAATCAAAAAATAGTCAATAGAAAGCTAACAAAATTCATGGAAAGTTTTTTTTTTTACTATAAAGTTAAATTCTAAATAAAATAAAAAATACTTTTGTTTACTGGAAATTGAAAAAGTTCTGAAAATATATTTTATTTTCTCCAAAAACAAGGAAAATAGACACCCAGATTCATGATTTTACTCCACTTCACTAATTAATTTACTAAGTTTTATACCACATTGAATATTTCACCTCATTGCATATTTGTACATAGTTTTATTCAAATTGTTTTCACTACAAAAACTTTACATTGCTTCCCACATATACTATCCTCCTCGTTCAACATTTCACTTGTTTACTAATGTGGAGTGTTGAGGTGCAAATGATATATATGCATAGCAGAATGCATAGTTCCTAGATATTATCGTAGAAAAACACCCCACACAACTTGAACCTGTCATAAATGAGTTTGTTATCATTCAAATTACATCGCTTGTCAAAATTTGTACCATATATATATATATATATATCTTTGGAAATATTTGTTGACCATATGTATAGAAGCATTTTTTTCACTTTATATACTTATTTTTTAATATATGTATATATGTGTAAGCAATGAGATATCTAAAAATTTAAAATAATTCTGTCTTAATGTTTCTTGGACCTACATGCAATTTAACATCAAGGCTATCTTATCTTTTTTTCGAAAAACTCTACCCACTTTGCTTCTAGCAATCCTAACTTGCAGATACTTTTCATTGGTTCATGCCCATCCTAGCCTCCAAATATTTTACATTGCTTCGAACATATGCTAATGTCCTCATTGAACACTTTAGTTAATATCATTGTTTCCCACATATACTAACCTCCTCATTGACCACTTCTCTTATTTTATAACTTTTAGTCCACATTGAACACATTGAACAAAGTTTCATGGTAAATAATTCACTTTGCATTGCTTCCCACATATGCTAGTGTCCCCATTGAATATTTAACTTATTTACTAAGTTGTATTCCACATTAAACATTAAATGTAGCTACTTTTTTCTACTTTATTATTATCATTATCTCTTTGCATAAACAATAATACTATTCTTATTTATTATATGAATTATCCTTTGGCAAAAGTTGTGCATTGCTTATGCATTTAGATATATTAAGTCACATTGTTCAACATATATATTTCACAACTACCCTTGAAACCATACAACCCTTGTTGATTTTTTGACTTAAATAAGTATTAAATTATATTAAAAACACTTTAAAATTTCAAAATATATATATTGATAATATTATCATAAATTCATTTAAAACTCTAATTTTAAAATTTAAAATAAATCTATACACGTCCCCAAAAACCAATGATGTCAATCTAAGTGTATAAACCAAACTTAACCCATATAATTAAAAAACAATCATCCAAGAACTCATGGCTAACACTATAGTCCAAAAATATATTTAACAAACAATATTAGGTTATAATAAATATGTACTCCCAAAAACATTTAACAACCCACCAACTTATCTTACTCTAAAGATGATTTTTAGAGTCTTTTCATTCTGCACAAATATTATCAAACAATCTACACTAATATTCGTGCACAATAATTTGTTCATACACAAGTTATGCCCCTAGTTGGCCCAATTTCAAACATTTGGCTTATTTCCTATTGGAAGTCTCAGGAGTTGAGAAAAACAATATTAAATATATAATAGTATATTAAAAGAGGGAAAAAAATTAATGCCAACCTATAAGCAATTGACTGAAGAAACAAATCATTAAACCTTGTTGGAAATATTAATTATAAGTCTTGAGGTTTGCGCTTACACGAACTTTGTTTGTCATGAAAAACATAGACATTAGTATATCAAACACAAAAATCAGGAGTGTTAACAGAAGCAATATTTAATGAGTCAATCTTTTATCTTTCTCAAGCTATGTTATGGAGATAGAGTCAATTGAATTAATTGCCATCTTAATTGTTTGAGTTAGTTTCCTTCTAAATGAAGTCTCGGTCTTAGTCTATATATGTGTGAGTCTATAGGTAGTCGATATGAAAAGAGATATAAAGGAACACAGATAATCGAGTTGATAGTTAGCAACAATAGTTGTGAGGAGTCTGAGAAGTATGAGAGCACAAGCTCTATTTTGTAAGTCTATAGAAGTTGTTGGAGTCAAAACTCGACACAGTATTGTATTATGTAATTTCACGCAACATCAAGTTAATATATATCAATTATTTCGCGTGTTAACATATTTTTGAGTTTTTTTTATGTTTTTTAGTTTATGTGTTAAAGATTAGCACAATATAAGGAAATTGATTTTTTTAGTGTTATTATCACAGTGTGCAGTATATCGTGTAGTTTGTGAACTGTGCGATAAGTCCTGAAATTTTAGTGATGGAGAGTTTCATTGCACAGTCTTTGTAATTTAATTGTGGAGAGTTTATCTACACATTTTAGATCTGATACCTGCTATTATAATAGGTTGATCAGAGAAATTTTTATCAAAGAAACAACTCTCTTATCTGGATTCTACTTCAAATATGCAACCTCCCACTTTTACAGGAAATTATGAATTATGGTCCTTGACCATGAAGGAATTATTTAGGGGTCAAGATGTATGGAAGATAGTTGAAAATGAATATGTGGAACCAACATATCAGGCATCATACAATTCCCTCACACAAGTTGAGATGGATGTCTTGAAATATCAAAGGAAGAAGGATGGAAAGGCAATGTTTTACGTACATCAAGCCATGCATGAGAGCATACTCCCATGATTTTCATCAAAAAAACAAGCCAAGGAAGCATGGGACATACTACAAAACTATTATCAAGGTATGGACAAAGTAAAGACTTCAAAACTACAAATTCTTAGAAGATATTTTGAAACTATGTTAATGAAAGACTCAAATTCAGTAGATTCATTTTATACCCATGTTATTGGATTGATAAATCAGATTAAGTCTCATAGAGAAACCATAGAGGATAGAAATTTTGTTGAGAAGGTTCTTAGGAGTCTTCCTCCTAAATTTGATACCCTTGTTGTGACTTTAGAAGAGAACAAAGACTTGATTCATCTTAGTTTAGATGAGTTGCAAGCCTCCCTCATCAATCATGAACACATATTAAATAGATCAAATATGTCATTAGAAAATTCATTTTACAAAGAGTCATCTATAAGCCATGGAAGAGGAAGGGGGAGAGATAATTCTAGAGGCAGAGGAAGGAGTTCTACTAGAAGAGGACACAGTAGCAGTCCTGGAAATACTGGTGGAAGATCTCAAAATTCAAACAACAGTCAGTCAAGTAATCATATATTTGATAAATCAAATATTCAATTCCATTATTGTAAAAATGTATGGAAATTACGCATATGAGTGCAAAAAGAACAATATAATCAGAACAAGTAAGTTCAATATCATTCAAACAACAAAAATAGTCCCAGCAACCCTATGTTTATGGTGTGCGTTGAAGAAATGCGTATAATTTCCCCAGTAGAATGCAATGTTTCTCAAGAAAGTCCATGTGACATATGGTATCTAGACTCAGGATGCAGTAATCACATGATAGGAAACTTAGAACTTTTTTCTAGTTTGGATAAGTCAGTCCAAACTAAAGTTACACTTGGAATAGATATCCAAGTCTTTGTCTTGGGAAAATGTAGTATCAACATTTTAACTAAACAGGGGGAGGAAAACGTTATGCCTAATGTATATTATTTTTCTGGTCTAAAGCATAATTTGATGAGCACAAGATAGTTGTTACATAAAGGATATAGAATCTGCATGGAAGATAATTACTATGTGATTATGGACATATATCCAAGAAATCAACTTATTTCAAGAATCTATGTGACAACCAACAAAATGTTTCCATTAACATGTAACGACCCCTTCGTTATGCCTATGAATAGCGAAGTTTAATAGGAAAAAAAAAAATTTATTTTTAACAAATAAGAAATTAACAACATCACCTAATTCATATCAATGCAAAAACACATGACATCATAACTAAGGTGACACATGATCAGAATATAAACAAACTCTACAATATCATTGTTGAACGAAATTGCAAAATATAATGCCAAACAATCTCATCATATTATCCCAATAACAATAATTTGCCGAATATAAAACTCTTTCTACTTTACCAATTAAAATCGTACCTTAGCCACACGCCCGCTTCGGAGACGTCCCGCGCGCCG
>SNQJ01S0027332.1:76980-94568 GCA_010110895.2 Picea sitchensis | reverse complement strand
TCTAAATGTCACAAATATGCATGCATTTAGTATTTTTTATTGTGTTGTTGTTACTATTCCTTCATTTAATCTGCATAACTCTTTGTATTTGAAATTTCCATATCTAAAACTAGTAACTTCAACAAGTAAGTTACACCTTTTGGGGACCTTCCATAAACAATATGGAATGGTCTTTTACGAGTATGTCTATTTATGGAATCATTACATGCGAATTTTTCGTGCAGCAAGACTAAATTGCATTGTCCAAACCTTTAGTCCACCAAGTTACTTGATTATTAAGATTTTTATACAAAATATAATAATGGATTTTCAATATATAATTAATTATTTAAAAAATCATTTTAAATATTTTTAAATTTTATAATTGATAAGAAAATAATACTTTTTATTATATTAAAAATGTGAAGAATGTTATTTTACTATAAATTTTGATAATACATTAATTTATAAATAATTTATAAAATTAAAAATATATATTATATTAAAATAAATAGTTAATTTAATAATTTATAAAAATTAAAAATATATATTATATTAAAATAAAATAGTTAATTTTCAAACCAGATTTATTGATTTTCATAATATATTTATTTATGGTCCCAGTGGCCACAGGCTACTACAGAAACAAACAAAAAAATATATATATATTCATTTATGAAAATCATTCCAATATCTTCTTCTTTAAATGAATATTAATAAAATTTATATATTCATTTATGAAAATCATTCAAAAAATCGATCAAAATTGAATTTGAAAATATTAAAAATATGACATGTTATCGCAAATCAAAATTTATAATCAATATGAAATAGAATACAAATTAAAAATATTTTTTAAATAACAAAAAAAATCAAAATGTTAAACATAATATATGTGATTGTACTATCGTGTTTATTATTCATCATCATACTTTCTCAATAAGATAACATATTATATATCCACATAATACATCTTACAAACATCTATAACAAATCTTCTTAACAAATATATATAATTATTACACAACCAATTAACCTTATAGTAATAAAACAAAATTCCACTAACTTTATAAAAATCAAACATTTTAATTTTCAATATAATTTAAAGTTGTTTAAAAAAAAATAATAGTCCATACCACACTACATACTATAAGAATTAGATCTAATTAACAACTGAACATCTTAACTTATATAAATAAATAAAGTAAAAACTATTGTAATAATAATAATAATAATAATCTATTTTTAAGATCACAACCAAACCAAACACCAAATTGATGTATGTCCTTAACCATTAAACCCACTAGAATTCCATACAATCTACTATATTTCTTAACATATTGACACATGCTTCACTACATATCCTACACAATAAGATAATTATAATTAAATCAAATAAACAATAAAATAATTATAATTAAATCAAATAAACCTGATAAGTAAACACAATCAACCCAACTTCAAAACCATTTAAAAAATTATGAAACATAACCTTAAAATGCTTACATAACCGGTATTTTGTATAAATTAAAATGTATTTAGATAATTTACTTTGAAAATATAAGCACATCGTTTCTTACATTCATAATAACAATATCTTCTAAAGCACACATACTGCAAAATAAAAATACCTGTTAGCAAGATGTGGCATAACTGACAAGCTCAGCTTTTTACAGCTGAAGACTTTTCTGTATTTGATTGTTTGTTATACATTATGGCGCCACTGGCCCTGGATCACACGGGGCTATCTTTACACGCTCATCCATCCCTTCCAGCAGAAATGGATGGGACCCCACAACTGCTTTTCCTTTGGCATTTAAATTTCTTAACATGGGCTTCACAGGCCTTAACTTTCCTAACATTTCTACCACTTGTCTCATCCCTGGCCTCTCCTCTGCCTTGGCAGCGGTGCATTTCAATGCGATTCGAATCGTACCCACAATCTCTGCATTCGCTTGCGATTCTATCAATTCATCTCGCAGCCCTTCATCCACCACAGAATCCACATGATCACGATCAACATGGGACTTGACCCAACTGACGATGTCCATCCCCTCTGCAAAACTGGAATCCACTGCCTTCTTTCTCGTTATCAACTCCAACACCACCACACCGTAGCTGTAAACGTCCATTTTCTTGCTTGCTCGCCCTGTTAGACCGCGTTCTGGAAAGCAAACCACAANGGATACCTTGGTCGCTGCTAGCCGCGTCCCTGCAATCAAACCCACGGCCTCCTGCTAGCTGAGGCTAAAACCGCTTCTCTCGCGTGCTCGCTCAGGCAGGACGCTTCTCCAAATCGCGTGCACGCTCAGGCAGGACGCTGAAATGCTGTCCTGGACCAGACTGCTACTCCAAAGCACATGCAAACACAGGCGAATCGTTGGGAGCCGAACCCTGGGTGCACGGCTGCTGCAAATCGCGTCCCTACACTCGAATACAGAGCGAGGCGGCTAGGGTTTGGACCCTAGCCGCGATGGCTCGACTCGCTTCATCTTCCGGCGCTCCGCGATAATTTATAAAATTTTAAATATATATTATATTAAAATAAAATAGTTAATTTAATAATTTATAAAAAATAAAAATATATATTATATTAAAATAAAATAGTTAATTTAATAATTTATAAAAATTAAAAATATATATTATATTAAAATAAAATAATTAATTTTCAAACCAGATTTATTGATTTTCGTAATATATTTATTTATGGTCCCCGGACAGTGGCCACAGGCTGGCCACAGGCTACTACAGAAACAAAAAATATATATATTCATTTATGAAAATCATTCCAATATCTTTTTTTTAAATAAATATTAATAAAATTTATATATTTATTTATGAAAATCATTCCAATATCTTCTTCTTTAAATGAATATTAATGAGATCTTACAAATATATTAAGGTTTTAACATAATAAATCATTATTCAGATTGATCAAAATTGAATTTGAAAATATTAAAAATATGTCATGTTATCGCAAATCAAAATTTAATTTATAATCAATATGAAATAGAATACAAATTAAAAATATTTTTTAAATAACCAAAAATAAAAAATAAAAAAAATCAAGATATTAAATTAAAAATATTTTTTAAATAACCAAAAATAAAAAATAAAAAAAATCAAGATATTAAACATAATGTATGTGATTATACTATCGTGTTTATTATTCATCATCATACTTTCTCAATAAAATAACATATTATATATCCACATAATACATCTTGCAAACATCTATAACAAATCTTCTTAACAAATATATATAATTATTACACAACCAATTAACCATTATATATCCACATAATACATATTGCAAACATCTATAACAAATCTTCTTAACAAATATATATAATTATTACACAACCAATTAACCTTATAGTAATAAAACAAAATTCCACTAACTTTATAAAAATCAAACATTTTAATTTTCAATATAATAAAGTTGTTTAAAAAAAATAACAGTCCATACTACACTACATACTACACGAATTATACTACACTACATACTACACGAATTAGATCTAATTAACAACTAAACATCTTAATTTATATAAATAAATATATAATTATTACACAACCAATTAACCTTAATTTTCAATATAATAAAGTTGTTAAAAAAAAAAAACAGTCCATACTACACTACATACTACATGTATTAGATCTAATTAACAACTAAATATCTTAATTTATATAAATAAATAAAGTATACTACACTACATACTACACGAATTAGATCTAATTAACAACTAAATATCTTAATTTATATAAATAAATAAAGTAAAAACTATTGTAATAATAATAATAATTTATTTTTAAGATCACAACCAAACTAGACACCAAATTAATGTATATTCTTAACCATTAGATCCACTAAAATTCCATACAATCTATTGTATTCCTTAACATATTGACACATAGTTCACTACACATCCTACACAATAAGATAATTATAATTAAATCAAATAAACATGATAAGTAAACACAATCACCCCAAGTCTCGTGAGACAGCTCAGATGGTAAGACAAGTGTACCTTTCTCCAAGTGTTGGGAGGAGGTCTTGTGATCAAACCTTGCTGAGTCTCCGAGATGAATATTGTAATGCTGCTATGTAAAAATATTGTATACTGTTGTATATAATCGAGAAACTTTCCCATGGAAAAAAAAGTAAACACAATCACCCCAATTTCAAAACCATTTAAACTATGAAACATAACCTTAAAATGCTTACATAACCGGTATTTTATATAATAACATAAACATATCAGGAAAAAGGGGATGAATTAAAATGTATTTTAGATAATTTACTTTGAAAATTATAGACACATCGTTTCTTACATTCATAATAACAATATCTTCTGAAGCCCACATACTGCAAAATGAAAATAACAAGATGTGGCATAACTGACAAGCTCAGCTTTTTACAGCTGGCATAACTGACAAGCTCAGCTTTTTACAGCTGAGCACTTTTCTGTATTTGATTGTTTGTTATACATTATGGCGCCACTGGCCCTGGATCACACGGCGTTATCTTTACACGCTCATCCATCCCTTCCAGCAGAAATGGATGGTACCCCCACAACTGCTTTTCCTTCGGCATTTAAATTTCTTAACATGGGCTTCACAGACCTTAACTTTCCTAGCATTTCTACCACTTGTCTCATCCCTGGCCTCTCCTCTGCCTTGGCAGCGGTGCATTTCAATGCTATTCGAATCGTACCCACAATCTCTGCATTCGCTAGCGATTCTATCAATTCATCTCGCAGCCCTTCATCAACCACAGAATCCACATGATCACCATCAACATGGGACTTGACCCAACCGACGATGTCCATCCCCTCTGCAAAACTGGAATCCACTGCCTTCTTTCTCGTTATCAACTCCAACACCACCACACCGTAGCTGTAAACGTCCATTTTCTTGCTTGCTCGCCCTGTTAGCCCGCGTTCTGGAAAGCAAACCACAAACCCATAAACAAACACAACATGCAGAACGGAGTAGAATTCAGATTCATGCAAAAATGACCAGCAAAAAAATGGTTTACCTGGCGCCATGTAACCCAGAGTACCAAAAACGGAATTAGTAGTAGACGAGAATCTCATGTCCATGAGTCGGGCAATCCCAAAATCAGAAATACGGGGTTCCATATCTGAATCCAGCAGTATGTTTCTGGGCTTGATATCTCTGTGTATGATCGCAGGACGGCAGTCATGGTGCAGGTATGAGAGCCCATGAGCCGTGCCAATGGCTATTCTGTAACGAACATCCCATCCCAACGCTGGAGGAGGTTTCATCTCGTGCAATATATCATCCAGGCTACCGTTGGGCATATACTCATACAGAATGAAGCCGCATTCTTTCCGCACCCAGAATTCCAATAGCTTAACCAGATTTCTATGACGGATTCTTCCAGCTGTTTGGATTTCTTTTATCATTCTCATGTCCTGTCTGTCTTCATCACTGAATACAATTCTCTTCAAGGCATACACTTGCCCCGATGACAACGCTACTCTGTAAACAATTCCCTGGGAACCTCTTCCTATTACATATCTCTCGCTCAGATTCTCCGTCGCTTGCAGAATTTGATTTAATTTCGATGACATTTCAAGGGCAGTTGCCTTTTCTTCAGGGGTCGACTTGCATTCAGGAAACAGTAATCTCCATAAAAAGAAAATCACCATGCAAGAAGCAAACAAAACTGATGCCATGGTAATGAGGACTATCGGGACGGTACCCAGACCTTTCTCTCTTCCCTTGTTCTGCTCATCAATACAAGCAACTGAATCCCTCCTGCATTTGCAAGTATTTTGGCCGTCCTCTGGTAAACACAACCCAGGGTTCCCAGCGAATAAGCTTGAGGAATTTGAACTGGCAAACCTCAACCATGACGAGGGTATGAACCCTGTGAGCTGGTTATTGGAAATGTTTACTCTAAGCAATGACACAAGCCCGTTAAACGTTGAAGGAACGTTACCGGAGACATTGTTGGATGATAAATCCAAGCTCACAAGCTTATTCAGGTTTCCCAGAGCTGCTGGAATTTCTCCATTCAGTCTATTGTTGCCCAGATTCAGATCAACAGCCAGATTCTGTAATTTTCCAAGCGATGACGGGATTCGACCTTCAAATTCGTTTCCTCCCAGATTAAGCTCCAGTAGTAAGTCATAGTTGGAGAAGAAATCTGGAATGGTTCCACCAAAATGATTCCCTTGAAGAACTAGATATTCCAATTGCTTTAGACTGGCTAACTGGCTTGGTATGGAGCCATTCAGTGAGTTGAAACCCAAGTCCACTGAATACAAAAGATCACATTTACCAAGTTCTGGAGGCAGCAAACCCGTCAATTTGTTGGAAGAGAGATTGAGTTTCTGGAGATTAGAGAGTTGCCCCAGTTCTGGAGGAATGGTGCCGCTCAGTCTATTCATGGACAGGTCAATGGAGCTCAAATTTTTGCTCTTCCCTAAGCTTGAGGGTATTTCGCCTTGCAGATTATTATCCTTCATATCCAGATAGTCAATCTGAAGATTCGAACCCAGAAACCGGACAGGGATAACACCAGTCAAACGGTTGTGGTCGAACCTCAATCGCCTCAAGCTCCGACAGTTACCAATCTCCCCAGGAATTTCCCCTTCGAACAAATTGTTCGCCATCACCAGAAGCTCCAACTGGCCAGAAGAGCAAAGTGTCGAAGGTATTGTTCCAGTGAGGCGGTTCCCGGTTACATCGAATCCCGTGAGATTGTTTCTGGCGCCGAATTCCGGCGGAATTGGACCAGAAAGTTCGTTGTCGAAGATGAAAAATTCTTTCAGATGTCTCAGATTGCAAATCTCAGAAGGAATTTCTCCTGTGAGACTGTTGTTGTAAAGATAAAGCTTCTCCAGATGACTCGCTGATCTGAAAAGCTCTGCAGGAATGGGGCCTTGAAGCGAATTTTCGGACAAGAACAAAGTCTGTAAATGCTGCAAACCACCCAGCTCTGGAGGAATGAACCCCTCAATCTTATTTCGGTGTAACCTCAAATCTGTTAACTGCTGGAGGAATGAACCCCTCAATCTTATTTCGGTGTAACCTAAAATCTGTTAACTGCCTGCATCTCCCGAGATCTGAAGGGATGTTGACCGACAACAAATTCTGATTCAAATAAAGCACAGAGAGCCGTTGCAATGATCCAAAGGAGGAGGGTATGCTTCCTGTGAGTTGATTTTGGTTAAATGAAATCAGTGCAATACTGCTACAGTGGCCGAACTCCCAGGGTATTTCGCCATTGAAACGGTTATCCGACAGATCAATTTCTGTGAGACTGCTGTAGCTACCGGCAAGCTCTCTGGGTATATGGCCTTCAAGCATATTGCTGCTAAGGTAGAGGTATGCCAAACTCTGTAACCTGCCCAAGCTTTCTGGCACTTCTCCATGCAGTTGATTGTGATAAAATAAAGATAAAGTTCTGTGAGGCGACGACAGTTAGTTATGGAAGAGAGCATTGTTCCTGATAACTTATTTTCTGCCAGCCATAAGGTCGAGAGCGCTGTGAGATTTCCAACATTTGATGAAATTTCTCCAGTCAAGTTGTTTTGGTCTGCTAAATCTTCTCCAAGAGCGGGAAGCCAAAAAATGGAGGGGGGAATGGTTTAGGTAAGGAAGTTAGAATAGAGTGACAAGTATGTGAGCTTTGTGAGTCGACCCACCTCGATGGGAATCTGGCCATGCAGATTGTTTTCGGAGAGATCCAGATATTCTAGCTCTGTGCAATTCCCAAGCTCCCTAGGAATAGTGGCAGATAAAGTGTTGGAGCTTAAATACAATTCCCTCAGTTTTCGCAAACCACCGATAGCTGGAGACAACGTTCCGGAAATGAGTTGCTCTGTGAGATCGAGGACGCTCACCGTGTGATCTCCATGACAGGAGACTCCTTCCCAGTGGCAGTGGTATTCATCACTTGAATTCCAACTGCGGACAATGTTGGCTGGTGCCTTCAAGTTTTTGAGAAGAGAGAGGAGAAGGGTTCCTTCCTCATTAACTCCTTCAACACATTGAAGCTCCAGTATCAATATCAGAACAACAATCACCAACTCTTTCACCATTGCCATCACTGACCGTAATCTCATTGCTCATTGGATTTAATTTGCAGCACATGACCAAAACCATCAAAACACTGCGTTGAGAAACCTAAATCCTCCCCCATTACAAGCAGCTAATAAATGCTCTCTAACTGTACCGAAGATACATGAGAAACCTAAATCCTCCCCCATTACAAGCAGCAAATAAATGCTCTCTAACTGTACAGAAGATACATAAGGAGATGTAAAGGCTTAATTTATTTACCTCTCGTCTTTGTCACCCGGCCTGACAATGGATTGATTCCGAATACCGCCTGCAATTGTCTGTGTATAGCACGGAGTAGAGGATTAATGGTAACTGCTAGTCAATATGGAGGAAGAGCACAGTTCAATCAGAGGTGCCGACACTAGATTTAATAATAATATTATAATTATTGCAGGAAGATAGCAGGCACTTTAATACCATGTGACACGGTTTGATCAGACAGAGAAAGGGATTTGAATCCACATTTTACTTGACATGTGTGAAACGATACTGGTGGTGTCGCATTTTCTCCGAAGTCGAAAATTAGATTCACTGTTGTAACCAATCGGTGGTCGAAGTTTTCTAATTTTGAAATCTCCACAATCAACGATGATGGGTGATAATGGAGCGTTACTTAATTCCTCACCGTTAGTTCCTGAAGAGAATTAAAGCGGAAAACAGGAATAGGAAATGAACAAGTTTTTTCTTACCAAATTAAGTATGCCAATCTAATAGCGCAATTTATAAGAGACTAGTTTTTTAATAGTGTTAAAAATAGGAATTAAAATATTTAGCATTCAAATTTATTCGTGCAATATTTTATTTTATTTTAAGATGACAAAACTTATTATAATTTAGTTGTTAAAAATAGTTTAAGTTTTAAAAAATTATGATCAATTTTGTGTAATATAATTATGATCAATCTTGTCTAATATATATTAGACAAAAATTTTAATTTTGTTAAAGATAAGAATTAAAATATTTAAGTAGAGTTATTTTTTTTCATCTTTCATAATGAATTAAGAATTAATAAGAAACTTGTAAAAGAAAAAAGAAAGAGTGTTAAAAATACAAAAAAAGACCAATCTAATTAGACACTATATATCAAACTATTTTTTTAATATTCTTAAAAATAAGAACTAAAATATTGTAATAAGAAATTTGTGAAAGAAAAAAAAGTGTTAAAAGTCTAAAAGATTGATTAATTTAATTGGACACTATATACTAAACTAATTTTTTAATATTATTAAAGATAAGAACTAAAATATTGTAATTAGAGTTAGTTTTTTTTCATCTTACTTTTTTTTTTAATAGAAAATCTCCTCAATTATATTAGTGAAAATATAATTTTTTTACATCTTCATGATCATATAGATATTTATAGCAAACAAGTATATAGACTATGCTCATAAACATAAACTACTTACATACCTAAAAGAACTAGAAAGTCACCTAGCACACAGACTGCAAAATGAAATACAAAACATAGTTAGCAGCTTACTACACAATGTTAGTGGCGAATGTATATACATAGTTTTCTTACTTTGGTATATATAGGATATAGGAAAGTATATCTAACTGTATATATATTACTTATAGTAGCATTATATATATCACTTGTCATAGTATTGAATGTTACATAATAAATTGTATATTGTTGATGGTATTATATATATGATCTGCCATAGCATTGAATATTACATAGCAAATTGTATATTACTGATGGTTAAAAAATGACGAATTAGTTAAAAAATGATGATCACAAATGATATTTGATACTTAGTAGACATATAATGGAAAAAAAAACACTTCTTTAAAAAATATCTTTGATATCATTATGATGCTACAATGTAAAATTTTGAGAAATGCTTTAAAATTTTAAGAATGCAGCCCAAAAATAAAAAAACCCCATAACTAAGTATCTCGTTCTTATTTTCTCTCATTAAATCAATGACTCAATTCTGGCTGAAATTTATTATAGATCTGTTGAAATCGGTTAAAATTGTTGATTTTAAATATGTTGAAATTGTTGGTATAAATGGATTGAGCATAGTAGAAATCCTTATTAAACTTAGATAATGCCATTTATGAATTTAATATATACAATTTCATAATAAAAAAGTCTTTCAAATTTCTGTTAAAAAAAACACATCACTGGTTTAACTTTCCATTATTTTAGCTGATGAAAGAGGTACGGGAGCGGCTATAGTAAAGGTAGTCGCCAAAACCCATGCCTTGTGATGTAAGTTTTCATTATTTCCACGTGATGAAAGGGATTTATGGCTATGGTTGTGTCAAATCATAGTTACCAAACTCGGTGGAATTGGTGAAAAAAAAATGAAAATACTAAGAAATAAACACATTGCATGCTCGTGTCTTGGCTAAGTGGTTGTATGTCATCGTTGAAGAGTTGTCTTCTATGGAAAATATGGCTCATGTAAGTGGTAATTGTATTTGATAGATTCTTTCTTCAATGTCCCTAACACAACTAGGTAACTATCATCATGCTTCAATTTTTGAACTCTTGGATCCAAGGTTGTTTCAGTTTCAACCTGTAGTAGTTTCACTTTGTCCTAAGGTTGTTGCAACTTCAACTTATGGTAGTTTTACTTTCTTCTGCAGTGAGTTGTCCAACAGTCGTCCCAACATTTTTAATTATCATCACCTAAGTTTGAACGCATTACGACCATGATTCATGGGAATTTTTTATACTTGTAATATGGATGTTAAGCAATGGAAGCAAAATAGAGTATAAAAAGAGAACATCAAACCAAACACAACACAGTAACAATCACACAATTTGTTAGAAAAATAGGATCGTGGAGCAATCACACAATTTACGACCATCAATTCTTGGTTGCCACTAGGTAAACGTTAAATTAATACACAGTGTTTAATTTAAGAAATCTTTATAATTTTAACGATGTATAACAATGTTTAAATG
Source organism: Picea sitchensis (assembly GCA_010110895.2). Lineage (NCBI taxonomy): Eukaryota > Viridiplantae > Streptophyta > Pinopsida > Pinales > Pinaceae > Picea > Picea sitchensis. The sequence continues at coordinate 83,566 of SNQJ01S0027332.1, read as the reverse complement.
AACTGTTATGATATGATATTAGTTTAGTGATCTTTATGTATTGTTATGATTGTTATCTTTAACTATTATGATTATGATTGTTATGTATTGTTATTATTGTTATCTTTGTGATCTTTAACAAATGTTCTTGGAGAAGAACAATGTTATGATTGTTAGAGATTGTCTGGTAATACAAGTTAAGTTCTAGTTCTATTCAATGTATTGGTATTGATATAGTGTTTTGCTATATAGGTAAAGTGTTATCACTCCATTATTAAAAAGGCTAGCTTTCTCTATATGTTATGATGGATCAAGGATTTTATTGTTCCTTATTAGAATTGCTTAATTAGATCAATTTCTTTCGCCTACTATGTGCATTTAAATTCCATAGTTTAATTTCGTTTACGATATATAATAGATCAACTTCACAAGATAAACAATTCAACATGTATCTTCTAGCTTATGTTTTCAAAGTTGGCAATGAATAATATTTAATAATTTACTAGCAATGAAGACTTTCATTCATGGAAATAAATGCTTAAATTATGCAATGAGATTATCTTGTGATAGAAGTCTTCTCATCGAGATGGTATGTTCTTAAGTAAATATATCATTGTCATTCATGTAGTTATGCTTTCAATTTGATAAAGTTTGTATTTTTATATTTAGATATAAGAAGTTTGTTTTAATTGAGTGCATTTAATTCTGAATGTGTTTTTGCATAGTGTGACGTGTTTGATTTTTCATAATGGAATTCCCTTTCTCAGATGGTAACATAATTCCAAAATGTGAAAAACAATGTGGAGTCTTTAAATGATTTATTAAGGAATTAAAATATCTTGGTACACCTCCACTTGGAAAAAGGGGAAAAAATAAAAAAAAATGGTACTTGTTATGTGTTGCTTGTTGTTGTAACGATGGGGTTTGTTACACATGGTATCAGAGTGAGTTTCGACCTGCGACTTGGGATCATCACGACTTCCACTGAATAGTTGCTTGATTATAAAATGTCCCTAATTAAATTGATTTGTATTCATGCAGGTAATCATGGTTGGAGGATGCCGCAGAGGAAGACGACGGGGTGCTAGGGGAGGAGGTGTGACGCCTCCAGTAGCATCCACGCCCGAGGGGTCTAACCCCCAAGGAGAAGAACAACTTGTCGAACAGGAACAAATAGTTGTGGGAGATGTGGTTGGGTTGATGAGGTCCTTTCAAAGGATGTCAGAGGCCCTGATCAGTGGCTTGGATAAAGATGAGGCTAAGACGTCGACACCTCCCGAGGGTCCACCGTGCGCCTCAGTCGGTACTAGTAGTGTTCACTGAGAACTCGAGAAGGTCAAGTTTCTCGATTTCTTTGGTGCCACGGATGGTGCAGTCGTCGAGGCATGGTTGGAGAATATGGTGATGTGTTTTTCACTTCACGACTATACCTCCAACATGAAGATCTGCATGGCGGTCTTCCAGCTGAAGAGGAGCGCTCTTCTATGGTGGAAGACGCTCCTGCTGCAACTGAACATGGTCGTCGAAGACGTGTCATGGGAACTGTTCGAGGAGCGGTTCTGAGAGAGGTATCTGTCCGAGGAATTCATTGAGCGTCATCTCAATGATTCCAACGCCTTCCGACAGGGAGATTGTACGGTGCCTGAGTACAAGGCCCATTTCATGGAGTTGTTTCGGTATGCTCCACACATGAATATCGAGAAGCTTAAGGTCAACAAGTTCGTGTTTGGCCTTAATTGTAATGACCCTAATTGGATACATGCTTAAGATCTTAAAGTAAAATTAATTAAAAGAAAATGATTGTGGTTAACTAAGTAATACTCTAACTACAGACCACATTTAATGATCTGAGAATTATAATGTAAAAGATCAATGAAAATGATATAAAATGGTGGCGTATGCAGAGAGGGATAGCCATGGATCCCGAGAAGATAAAACATTAACTCATGACGAGGACGGTGGACGGAGGGTGGTTGAAGAAGTAATTGCGTGAGTCGGCAGGGAGGAATAAGGGAAGGGAAGAGGGGGATGTGCGCACCATTCGACGGGGATGGATGTTGCGGACTGTGTGGCCTGAGAACCATTGTCTTTTGCTATGAGCAGCGATTTTCTGTGCACTGTGGTATTGGCTGTGAGCCTGTGATATTATGTGGACTGTTGGCTTGCTGTGAGCAAGGAACAGAGTGTTCTGGACTGTGACTTTTGATCAGGGGAGGCACTGAGTTGCTGGAGGTTTTGGGCACGGAGGGCCAGGATATCCGTAGATATCCTGGAGCTAGGTAGTTTTCCTAGTTGGCAGGGAGGACAGTAGCTTTGGGCAGTTATTTTCCTGTTTGTGGCAGGGTTGATCTGTGTAGCACGGAGCAGAAAGGCAACAACAAAGCAAAGAGGCAACAGAAATTAGCATCAGATCCAGGTACTTGTTAAGTTATGTATTTATTTCTTTCTGTCATGATTTCAGTAATTATTGAGAATTCTAAGTTGCTGAAGTTGCTGTTATGAAAATCAATATTATGCTAGGAAGTTGTTCTTTCAGTTTACTAAATAAAATGTTTATGAAACTTAATGATGTTTAGAAATATATGGGCATTACATATGGTATCAGAGTGTCTTAGTTCGAAATCTGGGGCCTAAGGGCCGAAACCAGGAGTGTTAACTCCAACCATGCTTAACCTACAGGAGATACGCATTCGGTTTGACTAAATGGAACTGATACATGATACAGTATAGTATCCAAGCTATTGAGCACGGAAAAGAGAAGTCATAATTTAATTTTATTTGATCAATACGGTTAATGAAGTTTCGGGTAGAATAGACACCTGAAACCGATGAAAATGTCGAGGGAAGCTTCTCTGGAAGGTTTGAAACTGGTAAGACTCAATAATTACGTGAACCATACTAAATAAAATGCAAAAGACATTTGTTGGACCTTGAAAAGGCCTACTTCACCTCGAACTTACCTAAATGAGGAAATGCCGATGCGCAGGCTGAAAAAGGAAATTTAGCAGACTTATATTACGCAGGAACAGCATAAACTTGTTGCCTGTATTGGCCTCAGTAAAAAAAAAAAAATTAAATAATGAAGAATCTTTGGAACGTTAGACCCATACAAATTTCAACTGTGCCAAAGAGAGAAATTTTTACATTACGTAATGTTTCATGCAAATTAATCATTATCTCAAAGAAGAGTTGTCTGTTATACGGGGGAACGGATCTGCGCCGTCAGATCTCGGAAGAAATCCCGTTAGCCATTAGATCTAGAAAAGTTGCAAGGGGTTTAAGCCCTAGCGTGCATAGGAGGAGTCCCGGGAGAGTCATCGGGAATTCTGAGTCATCGGGTTTTTGTGAAGTTAGAAAATCGAGACCTTGTGGTTCTCGAAATCCCGAGAACGGGTCCTAGCCGTTGATCTCGGTAGGACATGTGTCAGTGTTATGGGAGGCATCGGGATTTTACCATCGGATATTTGGGGAGTATAGAACCGTTGCAACATGAAATCGCGATACGCGATTTCCCGATCAGATCTGGACCATCCATTGTGAAGGACACGTGTCAGGAGATCCCGTAGAGTCGGGAATCGAGAATCGGAAATTCCGTGGGCTTAGGCACATTGGTATCGGAAACCCCGAAACAACGAGAAGCGATCTGGACCGTCCATCTGGAAGGACACGTGGCGGAGATCGCGTGAGAGTCGGGGTATTGGTCATCGGGAAATCGAAGTTCTCGAGGTCGTGAGAACTGGGACCTCGAAGGTCCCGAAATCCCGAGAGTCAATCAGGACCATCCATCTGCAAGGACATGTGGCAAAGGATCGGGCACCGTCGGAGTTTTGCTCATCGGAGATTCCGGAGATGTAAGACTTGTGTAGGTTGAAATCGCGATATGCGATTTCCCGATCAAATCTGGACCATCCATTGTGCATGACACATGGCGGAGGATCCTGAAGAGTCGTGGATCGGGAATTCAGGGTTTTCGTAGACAAAGAAACCTCGTCGCTGGGAATCGTGATCCGCGATATCCCGATAGTGACGTAAGCATTGTGGGACCACTAGAGTCAGAACGAAGGACAGGTGTCCGTCATCTGGAAGAGTCGGGAAATCCATAGGGAAAATCCCGATACAATCACAGCCGTCCATCTGTGAGACAGGTGGCAATCATCGAAAACCATCGGCGTTTGGCCCCATCGGGAAATCGGGAATTCTGGGGACATGATGTTTAGGCACTTCGAATTCGCGATCCGCGAAACCCCGATGAGTGGGGGGCAACTATCATCACGGCAGCGAAGGAGGACAGAGGCGTAGTGGAGGCCAGCTGTCAGCCAACTGGGAAGTCGGGACATCGGGGTTTTCGATGACATAGAACGCTCGCATGATGGAGTTGCGACTCGCGATATCCCGACGGGAGTTATGAACCGTCCATCGGCGAGGACGCATGGCATGAGATCCTAGCGAGTCGGTGCTTGGGGGCATCGGAGTTTTCGAGGGTAAAGAAATTGTGCAACATGAAATCGCGATCCGCGATTTCCCGATGAGATCCGAGCCATTCGATTGAAGGGACACGTGTCCCGGGATCTGAAGGAGTCGGGATTTGGCATTTCGGGCTTTTGCATACAAAGGAATTGTTGCATTAGAAGTCGCGAGTTCGCGATACCCGATAGAATGACACGAGGCAGTGGTGACGTGGAGGAGAGAGAGAGATCACACGTACATCAGGGATCGGCATTTCGGGATTCTCGGTGACGAGAAAATCACGTCAGGAGAACTCGCGAACCCCGAAAGCCCGACGTAATTAACTTAACACTTAAAACCTTCGTTAAGGATTAATTAATGACCGTTTAATTAAGACTTAATTATATCGCGAAATCGGGGATTCGGGATTCAATATGCACCGAATCTTTGTTGTGGGAAACCTCGAATCCCGACAGGAGTTAGGACTATGGTCACATAGGTGCAGGTCACATGGACCTCGGTGTAGCTGGAAAGGCTAACACGCAAGGAAGAGGCGCATCGGGTATCGGGATATCGGGAATTCCGTAGGCACGGGATTCATGCAAATCGATAGCGCGATATCCGAAATCCCGATAAGGAATAAGGCTGCGGTCACAAGGCAAGGTCGTGTGGACCACGAGCATAGATTAGGGGCTAAAGCGCTGGGAACATATCGGAGATCGGGAGTCCGTGGAGGCAGAAGCTCTCGGCATCGGGCATAAGGAAACCCCGAAACCCGAAATTTAAGTGGGAATTTTCAGTTAGGAGCCAAGGGTCGTGAGCAATACAGAAGACAACGTATATGCATCTAACTACATGCATATGCAGATACGAATAAAATTATACATATAAATGAATTAAATTAAAAGTAGAATACCAAAATTCGTACAGAGCGGGAATCAGGCAAATCATTTTGTTCGAAAGAGGAAATTACCTTTCATTACCACAAGCGTAAGGGAGATCCATGTAAATTCTTGATTCGATTAACCCCGCATTCTTCACGGAGGTACTGAGATGGTGCACAGACAGGCAGACTGAATCGTACCGCTTACCATAGCTGAGGGCGAGCTTCGCAAAATGTACAGACAAGGGATTGGTTCCCAACATTTCAAGAAGACTGGACTCCAGGTCCTGGGTCTTATCAGGGACCATACCAATATACTCTGTTTCTGCAAAACGAACTGGTAAAGTGCTCAGAACAACGGTGTGGATGTGAGCCATGGCAAGGGAGATTCTGGAAACCTCTGAGCCGAGCAAATGCAGAACTATGATGGACAAAGACTGATGCGAGGCAAGTCCTAGCGGATAAGAAAGTGGGACAGAGGAAGGACGCGTAGAGAGTTGAAAGGCTGACAGGTGGAGAATGATGAGGTTAGATACGAGGGAGCTGGGGGAAGCCAGATGAGCACGTGGAACCCATACGTGCCCGAACCCTTGGGTATACGCTCAATTATTTTATATATATATAATATAAAGTATAATATAAAATAAATTAAATAATTTAGTATAAATGATATATATATAATGAGGTCAAATTAACTTAAATTTACAGTAAGGATAATTTGAGTTAAATTAGTGTAACAATAATTTTAAAAATTAATTATTTTATTAAGTGTAAGGTTAATCTACCTTAAAAATTCGATGTTAACCAAGCTTAGATGCTTAATTCCAAGACCGAACCTAGCCAATTTCCCTAATGGAGTAACGTCTGTTTACAGACAAGTAAAGAAAACTTACGCCTAACCCTGTTTCTAAGTTTGAGTAGCACCAATTTGAAACGTCCCGAAACTCACCCTGATAGCTTTGGGTGATGCAGGTTAAGTCATACCGGATGGATAGGACTCGAAGAGGTCGAGGTCGGGGAGCGTCGTCACGGGCGCCACCCGCGTCACCAACGCCATCACCACCACCAACACCACCACCACCACCACCACCATCGCTCGAACTAGCTCTCATACTACGCTCGTTAGAAGCTATTAACGAGACTTTAAAAGGGCGCCAACCAGCAGGGAATGAAGTGGAACCCCCACCATCTGGAACGGGTAATCCAAAAGCATCAAGGGATTCAGGGGGAGGACTTCCACCTGAGGACATCACTCGAGAGTTGCAGAAAATCAAATCT
>SNQJ01S0027332.1:60790-76970 GCA_010110895.2 Picea sitchensis | reverse complement strand
TTTCATAATGGAACTCCCTTTCCCAGATGGTAACATAATTCCAAAATGTGAAAAACAATGTGGAGTCTTTAAATGATTTATTAAGGAATTAAAATATCTTGGTACACCTCCACTTGGAAAAAGGGGAAAAAAATAAAAAAAATTGTACTTGTTATGCGTTGCTTGTTGTCGTAACGATGGGGTTCGTTACACATGGTATCAGAGCGAGTTTCGACCCGCGACTTGGGATCATCACGACTTCCACTGAATAGTTGCTTGATTATAAAATGTCGCTAATTAAATTGATTTGTATTCATGCAGGTAATCATGGTTGGAGGACGTCGCAGAGGAAGACGACGGGGTGCTAGGGGAGGAGGCGCGACGCCTCCAGTAGCATCCACGCCCGAGGGGTCTAACCCCCAAGGAGAAGAACAACTTGTCAAACATGAACAAATAGTTGTGGGGGATGTGGTTGGGTTGATGAGGTCCTTTCAAAGGATGTCAGAGGCCCTGATCAGTCGCTTGGATAAAGATGAGGCTAGGACGCCGACACCTCCTGAGGGTCCACTGCGCGCCTCAGTCGGTACTGGTAGTGTTCACTGAGAACTCGAGAAGGTCAAGTTTCTTGATTTCTTTGGTGCCACGGATGGTGCAGCCGTCGAGGCATGGTTGGAGAATATGGTGATGTGTTTTGCACTTCATAACTATACCTCCAACATGAAGATCTGCATGGTGGTCTTCCAGCTGAAGAGGAGCGCTCTTCTATGGTGGAAGACGCTCCTGCTGCAACTGAACATGGTCGTCGAAGACGTGTCATGGGAACTGTTCGAGGAGTGGTTCTGAGAGAGGTATATGTCCGAGGAATTCATTGAGCGTCAGCTCAATGATTCCAACGCCTTGTGACAGGGAGATTGTACAGTGCCCGAGTACAAGGCCCGTTTCATGGAGCTGCTTCGGTATGCTCCACACCTGAATACCGAGAAGCTTAAGGTCAACAAGTTCGTGTTCGACCTTAATGCCAACATTCGTACGAAGGTGAGGATTTTGATGCTTCAAACGTTGCACGATTTTGTCTAGAAGGCCCTCTTAGCTGAGGAGGATATCATCAGTGGGGGTCACAACAGGACTTCGGCGAGACCAACTGGATAGGTGACATCTGGTGTGCAGCAGCATTAGACACCAGCTAGACATCCACTAGGGTATCGAGGCACTCCAAGAGGATCCACTTTTACTACACCATAGCAATCAGTGCCTCAGCAGCAGACTCCTTATTGAGGACCACATCACCAGCAGCAGCGTCGACCATAGCAGCAACAGTTTAGGCATGTTCAGCATAATAGACTAGGGTTCCAGGTCGGTGGGTCATCAACATCTACTTCTGGGACTAGGAGTATTGGACCAAAGACTGGGTGTTGAACATGTGGAGAGACACATTACCAACGTGACTACCCAGTTGAGAGGACTAGAGCATCCATATCGGTCGGACCCACTACTGTAGGATATTTGGGCAAGGCCCATCGGATTCATGCAGCGATGAATAACCATCAGGCCAAGCACCTGTCTACTGTGCTCGAGATGTCAGGTACCATCGTTGACCAGACCCTTAGTATTTTGACAGATCCAAGTGCTACAGAGAGTTTTATATGTGGTGCAGCGCTAAAAATAATTAAGGAAAAGGCAGTTGAATAAGACGAGTTTATCTTTGTAGAAATGGCTTCGGGAGCCAAACAAAAGGTTGGAGGAAAGGTTACGGGTTGTAGCCTTAACCTGGGAGAGTTTGTCATGAAGGCCAACCTGTACGTCACGATCGTAGGATCCTATGACGTCGTGATCGGTATGGACTGGTTGGAATCGAGGCGATACTCAACTGTAAGACGAAATGGTTGAGTTTGGTCGATGATGAGGGACAAAGACGCGTGATTGTAGGTAGGAACCAGGGAGTTTCCCTAAGTTCCATCCCTTCCCACAACTGCGGAAGAGCATGCACAAGGGATGAAAGCTATATGTGATCCTTGCATTAAACGAAAAGGGCATGGTGGAAGGACTAGAAAACCTTCCGGTAGTGCGAGAGTTTGTGGATGTCTTCCCAGAGGAGTTACCAGGGTTGTCGCCTAGGAGGGAATTAGAATTTACCATCGACCTAAAACTAGGAACTGAACCGATAGTAAGAACGCCTTATCAGATTTCGACCCCTGAGTTATAGGAGTTGAAAATGCAACTGAAGGAGTTGTTGGACCTAGGACTTATACGTCCAAGTGTGTCACCGTGGGGTGCACCTGTTATTTTCATATGGAAGAAAGATGGGTCGTGGAGACTCTGCATTGACTATCGTCAATTGAACAAGACAATGATCAAGAACCAGTATCCATTACCAAGGATAGATGATCTGTTTGATCAAATGAAGGGAGTGACGGTGTTATCAAAGATCAAGTTGAGATCAGGGTATCACCAGTTACGGATCAAGGAGGAAGACATTCCTAAGACCTCCTTTAAGACGAGGTTTGGAAATTACGAGTTTACTTTTTTACCGTTTGGACTGGCAAACGCCCCAAGTGTATTTATGAGTTTGATGAACGGGGTGTTCCGTGAATACTTGTACAAGTTCATCCAAGTATTCATTGACAGTGGTTTGATATATTCTCGAACGATGGAGGAGCATTACGAGCACTTGCTCTTGGTACTGCAGTGTCTATGAGAGAACAATTTTTTTGGGAAACTATTGAAATGCTCGTTTTATCAATCGAAGATTCATTATTTAGGGTGTGTCATCTCCGACGAAGGTATTGTTGTGTATCTTGCGAAGGTAGAGGCTATTATCGAATGGCCTGCACCGACGAATGTCCCAGAAGTGTGTAGCTTCATGGGTTTAGTGAGATACTATAAATGGTTCATAGAGGGGTTTTCGAAGATAGAAAATCTGATTACGAAATTGCAGAAGAAGAAAAAGAAGTTTGTTTAGACCGAGAAATGCGCGGAATCATTTCAAAGGCTCAAGGAGTTGTTGACGACAACACCGATACTGAAGGTCCCTGACATGGACGAGGACTTCTTGGTATGCACTGACGCATCCAAGGAAGGCTTAGGTGGAGTCTTGATGCAAGACGGTCGAGTGATCGCTTACATCTCGAGAAAGTTAATAAGGCATGAAGAGAACTACACGACGCATGATTTGGAGTTGTTAGCCATTATATATGCCTTGAGAGTTTGGAGACACTACCTGATTGAATGGAAATTCGAACTAAAAATGGACCACTGTGGTTTACAACACATTTTTACTCAAAGCAACTTGAACGCGCGACAAAGGCGTTGGTCTGAACTTCTTAACAAGTACGATTTCGAGATTAACTACATAAAAGGAATAATGAACATAGTGGTTGATGTGTTGAGTCAGAGACCACGCATATTTTCGTTGATGCCTCTTCAAACGAATCTACGTGAAAATATTATAACTTTACAGAGCGATGATGACTGGTATAAAGAGGTTAAGGAATTTATTGGACAAAACACCATGATCATAACGAGGTTTGAGGGATTTATTGTGGACAACGAAAAATTAATGAGATATAATAATCGGATTTACGTACATCCCAACAATGAGTTGAGAATTTTTATCTTAAACAAAGCTCATAGAGCAGTCTACATGGCTCATCCAGGAGTCACAAAGATGAGGGCAGACCTAAAACCCTTATTCTTCTGGAAAGGAATGAATGCAGACATAGTCAACTACGTGGCAGGATGTCTAGAATGTCAGCAAGTGAAGGCTGAACATAGACATCCAGTAGGATTACTACAGCCACACGTTATTCCAGAATCGAAATGGGAGGTCATTTCGATGGATTTAATTGTTGGATTGCCACTGACGGCAAGGAGACACAACTCGATTTTTGTAGTAGTCGATACTCTGACGAAGAGTGCTCATTTTATTCTTGTGCGTACGATGTATCAGGCACCTTACATAACTAGATTTTTAATCAGGGAGATTGTAAGGTTGCATGGCGTGCCTAAGAGGATCATATCCAATCGAGGATCGATGTTTACAGAACAATTTTGGACTAGTTTCCAAGAGGCCTTAGGAACCCAACTTAACTTTAGTACCGCGTATCACCCGGAGACAGACAGGAAGACCGAACGAACGAACCAAATCTTGGAGGATATGTTGCATATGTATGTGATGGACCAACAGAAGCATTGGGAAGAGTTCTTTCCATTGGTAGAATTTGCATACAACAACAATTATCAAAGCACCATTAAGATGGCGCCATTCGAGTTTCTTTACAGGCGATTGTGTCGGACGCCTTTGAGTTGTGATCGTCTTGAGGATAGGGTCCTGGTAGGACCAGAAGCAATCCAAGAAATGGCATATCAAATTCAAACAATAAGGCAAATGATCAAGGAAGCGAATGATCGAAAAAAAAGTTATGTCGATGCGCATCATGTCGACCATAGTTATGAACTTGGCGATCGAGTCTTTTTGTGGGTGAAACCGCACAAGAGTTTGATCAAGTTTGGAAAGGGTGCTAAACTCTCTCCATGTTCGTGGGACCTTTCGAGGTTGTGGAAAGGAAGGGGCCCATGGCCTATCGACTAGCCTTTCTTGATTATTTGTGGCGTATGCACGATGTTTTTCACGTATCTGAATTGAGACATTATGTTTGTGATCCTACACATGTGATTGACATGAGTTCCTTGCAGGTATCGTATGAGGGTGTGCTCACGGCGGAGCCAATCCACATTATGGACCATTGCATTTGACAACTAAGACGTCGAACAGTCGATCAGGTCAAGGTCCAGTGGGAAAACTATAGTCTGCACTCGGCGACCTAGGAGGATGCACATGATATGCATCAACAGTTTCCATTTTTGTTTGATAGCTAGACATATAGATATTGTGAGATACTTTATTTCGACACTTATATATTGTGAAACTTCGGGATGAAGCTTAAAACAAGAGGGGGTGTATGTAACATCCCGCTCTTGCGCACACCTTATTAGACTTATTCTTTGAGGACACTTGCGTGCAAGTGATCCGGTTCATTATATGATTGACTGTTTCGATTATGGATTATGAGATGTTGTGGATATGATGATATGTTATTTTGTTATATTTGTATCGACAGGTGCTATTGATTGGATTTTCTTGAGTGTGCTAGACTCTAGACCAATTGAGGATGTCGATGGCATCGATGGACCTCCTTGGACTCTGGATCGATGCACGCCCCCATTGTGGACCTCAAAGCACTGTCCAAAACCTCTTCTAGCCAAGGAGGAAGAGGTCAAGAGGGTCCAGAAAAAAACCCAAAGAGATGACAAAACACCCACTACAACAAACCCCTGAAGCCTCCACCATCGCAATACACCGATGATAAAACTCGTCGTGCATCCGGAGACAAGCCCTCTAACACCATAAAGAAGGCTTCCTAGGAAGAAAGTGGAACCTCACCAAAAGATGTTACAGCTTTGGTCGTTAACAACTTTGGTAGATGCATGGTGGAACTTGGCCCCGAATAGAAAGAAACCACCGCCATCCGTAGAGCCTTTCCCACAGAACCATTGCAGAGCCTGCCTGGTTTGGCCCTCCTCCACCATCGCTAGACCCTTGCTCGCCCTACACTCGTTGCGTCGCGCCGCAAGACAACTCGCCCTTCACCCGCTGCAAGCCAAATACCTTGGTAGTGGCCCTCGTCCTTGCTCGCACACACCCTGGTAGTGGCCAACGACCTCGCCAATGTTCGCCCTGGAAGTGATCCTCGCCCTAGCCACACTTTCCCTTCTCCATGGATTCATGGATGCGACTAGCAAAACCTAGCAGCAGAGCCCCCATTACAAAAACCAATGATAAATAAATATATGATTAAGAGTAAGACTCAACAATTAATAAGAAACTTGTAAAAGAAAAAGAAAGATTCTCAAATATCCAAAAGATTTAGAGTATAAATAAATATATGATTGAGAAAACAAAATTTAAAATGTGATTAGACCTAGAGGTCCTCTACAACCTCGTATGGGAGAGATGTTCATATAACATAATGCATTAAAATAACAATAACACATTAAAATAATAATAATATATATATTTTAAATATGTAAATTCTATTATACACTATAGTCAAGTATTGAGAAATATTCATGTAAAAACATTAAAATAATAATAAATAATAAAAAATTAATAATAAAAATAAAATAAAAAATAAAAAAATTAGATAGTTTTGTATCTAACCAAGAGATATAGATTAAAGTCAATATTGATTTTAGTTGAATTTACTATATTTCAGTTGGATAAACGGAATATGCAATCCAAATAAAGATTGTAATCCAGATAAGGATTGCCTATATAGTACAATAAAAACCCTGAATAAAAATAAACCAATTTCAAAGAGAGATGGCACTCCTAAAAACCCAATTTCACATTAACTGTTGTGATTGTAGATCTGCCTTTTGCAACAAAATTATTAGGTGATATATTTATTATATTTACACACTTTGTATTCTATATTGATAATGAGATGCAAGTTTTCCATCGGATCCCACACAATGTTTGGATCTTTTGTACAAATCCCCATGAGCAGAGTAGCCACATGTAGAAATATAAGCAGAAATTGAAAAAATGCTGCCTCCTCCTGTCAGCCACCCATGCACGTTCTACGTCGAAAGCCTTTTATTCACAGGAGTAAATTGTCAGTGGAATAAAATCAATAAGATTTGACAAACCAGTTAGAGGAGGTTAGCAATAAGCAGCTTACTATGCAATGTTAGTGGCGGATGTATATACATAGTTAGCATCTTACTACGCAATGTTAGTGGCGGATGTATATACATAGTTGGCTTACTTTGGTATATATAGGATATAGGAAAGTATATCTAACTTTATATATATTACTTATAGTAGCATTATATATATCACTTGTCATAGTATTGAATGTTACATAGTAAACTGTATATTGTTGATGGTATTATATATATCATCTGCCATAACAATGAATACTACATAGAAAATTGTATATTGTTGATGGTTAAAAAATGACGATCACAAATGATATTTGATAAAATGACGATCACAAATGATATTTAATACTTAGTAGACAAATGATGAAAAAAAACACTTCTTTAAAAAATATCTTTGATATCATTATGATGCTACAATGAAAAAATTTGAGAAATGCTTTAAAATTTTACGAATGCCCCTCAAACGAATGCAGCCCAAAAATAAAAATCCCCATAACTAAGTATCTTCTAGCTTATGTTTTCAAAGTTAGAAATGAATAATGTTCAAGAATTTACTAGCAATGAAGACTTTCATTCATGGAAATAAATACCTAAATTATGCAATGAGATTATCTTGTGATAGAAGTCTTCTCATCAAGAAGGTATGTTCTTAAGTGAATATATCATTGTCGTTCATGTAGTTATGCTTTCAATTTGATAAAGTTTGTATTTTTATATTTAGATATAAGAAGTTTGTTTTAATTGAGTGCATTTAATTTTCAATGTGTTTTTGCATAGTGTGGCGTGTTTGATTTTTCATAATGGAATTCCCTTTCCCAGATGGTAACATAATTCCAAAATGTGAAAAACAATGTGGAGTATTTAAATGATTTATTAAGGAATTAAAATATCTTGGTACACCTCCACTTGGAAAAAGGGGAAAAAAATAAAACATTGTACTTGTTATGCGTCACTTGTTGTCGTAACGACGGGGTTTGTTACATATGGTATCAAAGTGAGGTTCGACCCGCGACTTGGGATCATCATGACTTCCAGTGAATAACTTCTTGATTATAAAATGTCGCTAATTAAATTTATTTGTATTCATGTAGGTAATCATGGTTTGAGGATGTCACGGAGGCAGATGACGGGGTGCTAGGGGAGGAGGCGTGACACCTCCAGTAGCATCCACGCCCGAGGGGTCTAACTCCCAAGGAAAAGAACATCTTGTCGGATAGGAATAGATAGTTGTGGGATATGTGGTTGGGTTGATGAGGTCCTTTCAAAGGATGTCATAGGCCCTGATCAGTCGTTTGGATAGAGATGAGGCTAGGGTGCCGACACCTCCTGAGGGTCCACTGTGCACCTCAGTCAGTACTGGTAGTGTTCACCGAGAACTAGAGAAGGTCAAGTTTCCTGAGTTCTTTGGTACCACAGACAGTGCAGTCGTCGAGGCATGGTTGGAGAATATGGTGATGTGTATTTCATTTCGTGACTATACCTCCATCATGAAGGTCCGCATGGAGGTCTTCCAGCTGAAGGGGAGCGCTCTTCTATGGTGGAAGACGCTCATGTCACAACTGAACATGGTAGTCGAAGACGTGTCATGGGAAATGTTCGAGGAGCGGTTCCGGGAGAGGTATATGTCTAAGGAATTCATTGAGTGTGAGCTCAATGATTTCAACGCCTTGTGTCAGGGAGACTATATGGTGCCCGAGTACGAGTCCTGTTTCATGGAGCTACTTCGATATGCTCCACAGTTGAATACCGAGAAGCCTTAGGGTCAACAAGTTCGTGTTCGGCCTTAATGCCAACATTAGTGTGAAGGTGAGGATTTTGATGCCTCAAACATTGCACGATGTTGTCCAGAAGGCCCTCTTAGCTGAGGAGGAGCTCATCAGTGGGGGTCAGTGAACGACTCTAGCGAAACCAGATGGATAGGCGACATCTGGTGCACAACAACATCAGACACCAGCTAGACATCCACTAGGATATCGAGGCACTCCGAGAGGATCCACTTTTACTACACCACGACGACCAGTGCCTCAGCAGCAAACTCCTTACAGAGGACCACATCACCAGCAACAACGTCGACCGCAACAACAACAATTTAGGTCTGTTCAGCATAATAGACCAGGGTTCCAGGTTGGTGGGTCGTCAGCTTCTACTTTTGGGACTAGGAGTATTTTACCGAAGACCGGGTGTTGGACATATGGAGAGACACATTACCAATGTGACTTCCCAGTTGAGAGGACTAGAGCATTTGTATTGGTCGGACCCACTACCGTAGGAGATTTGGGCAAGGCCCATTAGATTCATGCAGCGGTGAATAACCGTTAGGCCAAGCACCAGTCTATTGTGCTCGAGATGTCAGGTACCATCGTTGACCAAACACTTAGTATTTTGATAGATCCAAGTGCTACAGAGAGTTTTATTTATGGTGCGTCACTAAAAAGAATTAAGGAAAAGG
This sequence comes from Picea sitchensis, assembly GCA_010110895.2. Lineage (NCBI taxonomy): Eukaryota > Viridiplantae > Streptophyta > Pinopsida > Pinales > Pinaceae > Picea > Picea sitchensis. The sequence goes on along the minus strand of SNQJ01S0027332.1, from coordinate 67,819 downwards.
CAGTCGAATAGGACGATTTTAGCTTTGTAGAAATGGCTTCGGGAGCCAAACAAAAGGTTGGCGGAAAGGTTACATGATGTAGCCTTAACCTGGGGTAATTTGTCATGAAGGCCAACATGTACGTCACGATCTTAGGATCCTATGACGTCGTGATCGGTATGGACTAGTTGGAATCGAGGCGATACTCAATTGTAAGATGAAATGGTTGAGTTTGGTCGATGATGAGGGACAAAGATGCATGATTGTAGGTAGGAACCAGGGAGTTTCCCTTAGTTTCATCCCTTCCCTACAACTGCGGAAGAGCATGCGCAAGGGATGCAAGCTATATGCGATCCTTGCGTTAAACGAAAATGGCATGGCAGAAGGACTAGAAAACATTCTGGTAGTGTGAGAGTTTTTGGATGTCTTCCGAGAGGAGTTACTAGGGTTGTCGTCTGAGAGGGAATTGGAATTTACCATCGACCTAAAACCAGGAACTGAATCGATAGTAAGAATGCCTTATCGAATGTCGACTCCTAAGTTATAGGACTTGAAAATGAAACTGAAAGAGTTGTTGGACCTAGGACTTATACGTCCAAGTGTGTCACCGTGGGGTGAGCCTATTATTTTCATAAGGAAGAAGGATGGGTCATGGATACTCTGCATTGACTATCGTCAATTGAACAAGGCAACGATCAAGAACCAGTATATGTTGCCAAGGATAGACGATATGTTTGATCAAATGAAGGGAGCGGCGGTTTTCTCGAAGATCGACTTGAGATCAGGGTATCACCAGCTACGGATCAAGGAGGAAAACATTCCTAAGACCTCCTTTAAGATGAGGTTTGGAAATTATGAGTTTATTGTTTTACCGTTTGGACTGAAAAACGCCCCAGGGGTATTTATGAGTTTGATGAACGGGGTGTTCCATGAATACTTGGAAAAGTTCATCTAAGTATTCATTGACGATGTTTTGATATATTCTTGGACGATGGAGGATCATTACGAACACTTGCTCTTGGTACTGCAGTGTCTACGAGAGAACAAATTCTTTGGGAAACTGTTGAAATGCTCGTTTTATCAATCGAAGATTCATTATTTAGGGTGTGTCATCTCCGGCAAAGGTATTGTTGTGGATCCCGCGAAGGTCGAAGCTATTATGGAATGGCCTGCACCGATGAATGTCCCAGAAGTGCGTAGCTTCATGGGTTTAGCGGGATACTATCGCTGGTTCATTGAGGGTTTTTTGAAGATAGCAAATCCGATTACGAAATTTCAGAAGAAGAACAAGAAGTTTGTTTGGACCAAGAAATGTGCAGAATCATTTCGAAGGCTCAAGGAGTTGTTGACGAAAACACTGATACTGAAGGTCCCTGACATGGACGAGGAATTCTTGGTATGTACTGATGCATCCAAGGAAGTCTTAGGCAGAGTCTTGATGTAAGACGGTCGAGTGATCGCTTACATCTCGAGAAAGTTAAGAAGGCATGAGAAGAACTACGCGATGCACGATTTGGAGTTGTTAGCCATTATATATGCCTTGAGAGTTTGGAGACACTACTTGATTGGATATAAATTCGAACTAAAAATGGACCATTGTGGTTTACAACACATTTTTACGCAAAATGACTTGAACGTGCGACAAAGGCGTTGGTCGAAATTGCTTAGCGAGTACAATTTCGAGATTAACTACATAAAAGGAATAATGAACAGAGTGGCTGATGCGTTGAGTCAGAGACCACACATATTTTCAACGATGCCTCTTCAGACGAATCTACGTGAAAATATTATAACTTTATAGCGTGATGATGACTGGTAGAAAGAGGTTAAGGAATTTATCGGACAAAACACCATGATGATATCGAGGTTTGAGGGATTTATTATGGACAATGACGGATTAATGAGATATAATAATCGGATTTACGTACAACCCAACGATGAGTTGAGAATTTTTATCTTAAACGAAGCTCATAGAGTAGTGTACATGGCTCATCCAGGAGTCACGAAGATGAGGGCAGACCTAAAACGCTTATTCTTCTAGAAAGGAATGAAGGTGGACATAGTCAACTACGTGGCAGGATGTCTAGAATGTCAGCAAGTGAAGGCTGAACATAGACATCTAGTAGGATTACTACAGCCACACGTTATTCCAGAATCAAAATGGGAGGTCATTTCGATGGATTTCATTGTTGGATTGCCACTAACGGCAATGAGACACAACTCGATTTTTGTAGTAGTCGACACTCTGAAGAAGAGTGCTCATTTTATTCCTGTGCGTACGATGTATCAGGCACTTGACATAGCTAGATTTTTTATCAGCAAGATTGTAAGGTTGCATGGCGTGCATAAGAGGATAATATCCAATTGAGGATCGATGTTTACAGAATGATTTTGGACTAGTTTCCAAGAGGCCTTGGGAACCCAACTTAAGTTTAGCACCACGTATCACCCGAAGATAGATAGGAAAATCGAACGAACGAAGCAAATCTTGGAGGATATGTTGCGTATATACGTGATGGACCAATAGAAGCATTGGGAAGAGTTCTTTCCACTAGTAGAGTTTGCATACAACAACAATTATTAAATCACCATTAAGATGGTGCCATTCGAGTTTCTTTACAGGCGACCATGTCGAGTGCCTTTGAGTTGGGATTGGTTTGAGGATAGGGTCCTTGTAGGACCAGAAGCGATCCAAGAAATGGAAGATCAAATGAAAACAATAAGGCAAAAGATCAAGGAAGCGCATGATCAGAAAAAAAGTTATGTCGATGCACATCGTGTCGACCGTAGCTATGAAGTTGGCCATCGAGTCTTCTTGCGGGTGAAACCGCAAAAGAGTTCGATCAAGTTTGGAAAGGGTGCTAAACTTTCTCCTAGGTTCGTGGGACCTTTCAATGTTGTGGAAATGAAGGGGCTCATGGCATATTGACTAGCCTTGCCTAATTCTTTGAGGCGTATGCACGATGTTTTTCACGTATCTGTTTTGATACATTATGTTAGTGATGTTACACATGTGGTTGACATGAGTTCCTTGTAGGTATCGGACGAGGGTGTGCTCATGGTGGAGCCAATCCGCATTCTGTACCATTGCATTTGACAACTACAACGTCGAACAGTCGATCAGGTCAAGGTCCAGTGCGAAAACTATAGTCCGCACTCGACGACCTAGGAGGACGCATATGATATGCATCAACAGTTTCCATTTTTGTTTGATAGCTAGACATATAGATATTGTGAGATACTTTATTTCGACACTTATATATTGTGAAACTTCGGGATGAAGTTTAAAACAAGAGGGGGTGTATGTAAAATCCCACTCTTGTGCACACCTGATTAGACTTATTCTTTGAGGACACTTACATGCAAGTGATCTGGTTCATTATATGATTGACTGTTTCGATTATGGATTATGAGATGTTGTGGATCTGATGATATGTTATTTTGTTATATTTGTATCGACAAGTGTTATTGACTGGTTTTTCTTGAGTGTGCAGGACTCTGGACCAATTGAGGATGTCGATGGTATTGATGGACCTCCTTGGATTCTGGATTGAGTCAGGGAGTGGATTGTTATGGTTTTAGTGTTTTTGATATTGCAAATGTGACATATGACTGGTATATTATGATGTTGATTTTTTATCGTTGACATGTTTTGTTGATGGATGCAGGCTGATGATATCTTACTAACCAGACTCACATTTAGAGTAAAGGGGTCACGCACGAAAACCAGATATATTGAGGGAGAGGTGTGGCAGCAGCCCTGCCACAACCTACTAGCACTCTTGCGTGGCTCGAACTGTAGGTTAATGATTACCTAGTTCGAGAGATCTATGATTCCATGAGGGCAGACTGTGACAGTCGCTCACGATGATTCTAAGGGGCGCGTAATAAGGCAGGTTCCTTATTCCTTAGAGGCCCTTAGTCTCCCACAAGGTCACCTTACGAAGTATTGACTCCAATGGTTTGACGTCTACCAAAATCAGTCAAAAGGCGAGTGGCACCCTTGGAGCACGTAGTTCATCTTGAAGGGCATGTCGCATAAGTGAAATATGAATGTGGGCGAGTGGCACCCTTGGAGCACGTAGTGTGTCTTGAAGGGAACATCGTGATTTTTAACACTGGTGAGTTAATGAATCTAAGTACCTATAAAAACTATGTCTCCTTAGGACTTGATCAGTTTTAAAATGAATGTTGCATAAGTAAAGTTTAATAATTATAAAATTTCCCTTAAAAACGTTTTTTTTGTTGAGCCTAAAGAATTTAACGCCTAGGTCTAAGTAGGTCTTGAGAACTAAAATTTAATTAAGCAAATAATAAAGGGGGGAAGAAGAAAATGGGGGTGAAAATTAATTTAAAAAGAAATTTTTTTGGAAGGATTAAATTATTTAAAAGAGAAATGGTTGGCTAAGTACAAAACCTGCTAATTTAGAACTTACACCAAAGAGGGGAAACTTAATACAAAAGGAATGTCGAACATTGTAGGAAATCTAGTCTAGAGAACTATATAATTTCGAACTCAACTAGGCTTTAAGAAAGGCGTTAGTCATTAAAANTTTAAAATGAATGTTGCATAAGTAAAGTTTAATAATTATAAAATTTCCCTTAAAAACGTTTTTTTTGTTGAGCCTAAAGAATTTAACGCCTAGGTCTAAGTAGGTCTTGAGAACTAAAATTTAATTAAGCAAATAATAAAGGGGGGAAGAAGAAAATGGGGGTGAAAATTAATTTAAAAAGAAATTTTTTTGGAAGGATTAAATTATTTAAAAGAGAAATGGTTGGCTAAGTACAAAACCTGCTAATTTAGAACTTACACCAAAGAGGGGAAACTTAATACAAAAGGAATGTCGAACATTGTAGGAAATCTAGTCTAGAGAACTATATAATTTCGAACTCAACTAGGCTTTAAGAAAGGCGTTAGTCATTAAAATGAATGTAAGGGAATAAAGGGACATCGAGGAGCATTTTTAGGAACGCTTTTAGGTGGGTGAGGGAAATAGGCAAATTAAATTAATTAATTAATTAAAATTTCTGGTGCAACTAAGGGATCAGGTGACGTGTACGGGGGAGAATTTTCCTAATAATAAATTTAATAAAAAGAATTTAGTGTGGTTTTGGCAACAAGTCACTAAGAAAACTCTATAAAAGAAATGGTGGAGGAGGAGAATGGATCACGTCTACTATGCATAAGGTTATGTTGCCTAATTTTAGTCTTGACTGATTTTTCTTGTGGGAGTTGGGACATCCATCTCAGATAACGAGTGGTAGCTCGACCTTGCGAGGCGAGCTGAGAGCTAGAATTCTATGGTTTGTGTGTGTGGCCCTTTTGTGGCTTGGGGGGCTCAGGGAGAAGAAGAGTACTCCTAGAGTTGGCTGGGAGGTACCGGTGAGGTCTCAGTAGTTAGAGAGCTAGAGTTGGTTAGAGCGCAAGTGCGGGACAACGATTCGGATTCGGATTCGTCGGTCGCGGTATTCCAAGTAAAACTGTAATTGTTTGTAAATAGATTTATATTTGCATGGTTGTGATCGTCGGAAGACGTCTTCTTCTTACTTAGTTTTGGCATACGTATTGTTATGTTTCTTGCAAAATGGTTTTGGTGGATCTCAGCATATTTGAATTTTGAATTAAAAAGGAAAATTAGATGATTAAACCCTCAGTGGGTGTTCAGTTGCATTAGTGATAAAATAGATTTATTTTCTTTCATTCGTTGGTGTGGGCGTTGGTTGTGTTAGATCATTGTAGCCCGTTGGTTTTCTTATTTTGTTCACACCCTGACGGAGATTTACGCCCTAGAACTTCCGCACTCTTTATTTTCTCACTTACCCCATACTTTCCCTTGCGTGCAGAACTTTGGCGCACCCTCACTTCTTGTTTTTCCTCAGCCACTCATCTAACCTTGCATTGTTGACCCTTGCTTCAGTTTCGATATTTTTTTCTGTGTAAATGGAAAAACGTCCTCTGTATCCTTGCGATTTTTCCTCAACAATTCGTCCCCAGAACCCTCTGTGTGTATTCAGCAAATTACCCCTCCTTTTCTCAGTGATTTCATGGAAAATCATTCTCAGTATTCCTATGCGTGTTTAAGCAAATTGTCCATCCTTTTCTCAGCGATTTCATGGAAAATCATTCTCAGGATTCCTCTGTGTGTTTAAGCAAATCGTCCCTCCTTTTCTCAGCGATTTCATGGAAAGTCGTTCTCAGGATTCCTCTGTGTGTTTAAGCAAAGCGTCCCTCCTTTTCTCAGCGATTTCATGGAAAATATTTCTCAGGATTCCTCTGTGTGTTTAAGAAAAATTTCCCTCCTTTTCTCAGCGATTTGATGGCAAATCATTCTCTGGATTCCTTTGTGTATTCAGCAAATCATCCATCCTTTGCTGCAATATTTATTGATGCCACTTTATAATTGTTCTAGCACCGGCTGCAGACTCGCCTTCCCAAACATTTTCGAAGCTAGACTTCTTCTCTGAGCTTAAGTTTGATAACCATATCGATCTATGTTACCTATTCTAGAATCTCTCACAGTCAAAAGAAAGGAAAATTGTTAAGAAGAGAAACGAAAATGCTAGTCTGAAATTAAAATTAGTTCACAAGACAATGGTGTCGAACTCCTGCAACTAATAAATACAGATAACAGGATTAATTTTTGTGGAGACTTGGGAGTTGTTCAAGGTCGACCCCATCTAAGTTTTGAGACTGTTTACATTCAGCAATTTCCCTGATTAGATTAATACTCAAATGATATATGTATGTTCAGCGCAAACCTTAATCTCTTGGACAACCAAATTTCGAGGAGGCATGCAGATAGTCGTGTGGCTTTAAATTCATCTAAATAGCTTGTCCTTCCTCCTCGAGGACTCACAGATCCCCTCCTCGCGCTCAACAATCGCCAGATTGTAAATCCTGTAACAACGATTTTTAATATGCAACGCACACTGGCATCCGTGCCACGCAGTTAGATCCTGCAACAACGATTTTATTGTGCAACACATACTAGAAGCCATGATTCCTATGGACTGTCTCGAAGTTTCAACCCTGTAGCAGTGCCTTGATTA
>SNQJ01S0027332.1:15009-60740 GCA_010110895.2 Picea sitchensis | reverse complement strand
AATATCCATTTAATGAAATATAAAAAAAAAACGTATCCACTTAATAAAACGTGAGTGAGCTTGAAAATCCACTTTCAAAGCCCAGCATGCAAACTTCAGCACCAAAAAAAAAACTCACGGTATGCATGCAAACTTCAGCACCAAAAAAACTCACGGTATCCACGCCTGCACCTCCACTCTCAAACCTTACGGTATCCACGCATGCAATCTTTAGCAGAATTAAACTCACGCTGAAGATTTTCTCACGCCCTCCAATGTTTTCCACGCGTAGACACAGGAATGTCCACGGATCTTCTCGCTCACGAATCTTCCTTCACGTTTTGCTTTAAGACTATCTCCGTCCTCGCACCTTAAGTTCACTGCGAGCTATTCGCACCCAACGTTCACTCCATCTGCGAGCAGTTCGCACCCCACGTTCACTCCGCCTGCGGGAATTTTTCAAAATTTTTATGCGTGAAAGGCCGAGTAGTATTCCCCTGCACCCTGACAGAGGAGAGACCTGCGAACGTCTACAATGTTCGCACCTTGCTCCCGTGGCTCTGATACCAAAATAAAATATACCACGCAAACAAACACAGTGAGGCTACGCTCACTTCTTGATATTAAACGAAGACGGATTACATCCTTATATAGGAAAAGACTCTCATGAGTCGGCTACATGCAAAGTAAAAGACAACTAGACAACTGACTATGAACTGACTCTTCTAACTGGCACTTACAACCCGCGCTTATTACTGGAGCTAACAACTAGCTAACATCTCCATTATTTCCAAGTTGCTTCAGTTTCGATATTTTTTTCTGTGTAAATGGAAAAACGTCCTCTGTATCCTTGCGATTTTTCCTCAACAATTCGTCCCCAGAACCCTCTGTGTGTATTCAACAAATTACCCCTCCTTTTCTCAGTGATTTCATGGAAAATCATTCTCAGTATTCCTATGTGTGTTTAAGCAAATCGTCCCTCCTTTTCTCAGCAATTTCATGGAAAATCATTCTCAGGATTCCTCTGTGTGTTTAAGCAAATCGTCCCTCCTTTTCTCAGCGATTTCATGGAAAGTCGTTCTCAGGATTCCTCTGTGTGTTTAACCAAAGCGTCCCTCCTTTTCTCAGCGATTTCATGGAAAATATTTCTCAGGATTCCTCTGTGTGTTTAAGAAAATTGTCCCTCCTTTTCTCAGCGATTTCATGGCAAATCGTTCTCTGGATTCCTTTGTGTATTCAGCAAATCATCCATCCTTTGCTTCAATATTTATTGATGCCACTTTATAATTGTTCTAGCACCGGCTGCAGACTCGCCTTCCCAAACATTTTCAAAGCTAGACTTCTTCTCTGAGCTTAAGGTTGATAACCATATCGATCTATGTTACCTGTTCTAGAATATCTCGCAGTCAAAAGAAAGGAAAATTGTTAAGAAGAGAAACGAAAATGCTAGTCTGAAATTAAAATCAGTTCACAAGACAATGGTGTCGAACTCCTTCAACTAATAAATACAGATAACATGATTAATTTTTGTGGAGACTTGGGAGTTGTTCAAGGTCGACCCCATCTAAGTTTTGAGACTGTTTACATTCAGCAATTTCCCTAATTAGATTAATACTCGAATGATATATGTATGTTCAGCGCAAACCTTAATCTCTTGGACAACCAAATTTTGAGGAGGCATGCAAATGGTCGTGTGGCTTTAAATTCATATAAATAGCTCGTCCTTCCTCCTCGAGGACTCAAAGCTCCCCTCCTCGCGCTCAACAATTGCCAGTTTGTAAATCCTGTAACAGCGATTTTTAATATGCAACGCACACTGGCATCCGTGCCACGCAGTTAGATCCTGCAACAACGATTTTATTGTGCAACACATACTAGAAGCCATGATTCCTATGGACTGTCTCGAAGTTTCAACCCTGTAGCAGTGCCTTGATTATTCAACGCTTACCTTGCAGCCACCTGGCAGCCACGCTCCCGGTGGAACGACCACGATTTATTCTTGCAGCAAGAGGTCCCAAAATTTACAACCATCAGTTCCTGGCTGCCACTACATAAACGTTAAATTAATGCACAGTGTTTAATTTAAGAAATATTTATAATTTTAACGATGTATAACAGTGTTTAAATGAACTGTTATGATATGATATTAGTTTAGTGATCTTTATAAATTGTTATGATTATTATCTTTAACTATTATGATTATGATTGTTATGTATTGTTATCTTTGTGATATTTAACTAATGTTCTTAGAGAAGAACATTGTTATGAGATCTTTAACATTGTTATGATTGTTATGTATTGTTATCTTTGTGATCTTTAACTAATGTTCTTAGAGAAGAACATTGTTATGATTGTTAGATTGTCTAGTAATACAAGTTAAGTTCTAGTTATATTCAATGTATTGGTATCGATATAGTGTATTGAGTAGTTGATTTTGCTATATAGGTTAGTGTTATCACTCTGTTATTAAAAAGGCTAGTTTTTTCTATATGTTATGATGGATCAAGGATTTTATTGTTCCTTATTATAATTTGATCAATTCCTTTCGCCTACTATGTGAATTTAAATTCTATAGTTTAATTTCGTTTACAATATATAATAGATCAACTTTGCAAGATAAACAATTCAACATGTATCTTCTAGCTTATGTTTTCAAAGTTAGTAATGAATAATCTTCAAGAATTTATTAGCAATGAAGACTTGCATTCATGGAAATAAATACCTAAATTATGTAATGAGATTATCTTGTGAAAGAATTCTTCTCATCGAGATGGTATGTTCTTAAGTAAATATATCAGTGTTGTTCGTGTAGTTATGCTTTCAATTTGATAAAGCTTGTATTTTTATATTTAGATATAGGAAGTTTGTTTTAATTGAGTGCATTTAATTTTCAATGTGTTTTTGCATAGTGTGGAGTGTTTGATTTTTCATAATGGAATTCCCTTTCCTAGATGGTAACATAATTCCAAAATGTGAAAAACAATGTGGAGTCTTTAAATGATTTATTAAGGAATTAAAATGTCTTGGTACACCTCCACTTGGAAAAAGGGGAAAAATTGTACTTGTTATGTGTCGCTTGTTGTCGTAACGATGGGGTTCGTTACACATTCCTAGGTATTCAACCTATGCCATTTTACTTCTCTCATCTTCTTTAGTCCTACCTTTAACTTATATAGTATTTCATCATGTTCTTCCTTCTTCTTTGTCTCTTTGTTATCAGTGAGTATTTCCCCTTCCCCATCTAGATTTCTACATGTAATTATTCCTTATAAAATTTTGGGTTAGTTATCATTGCATGTGCTTGAATTGTAACAAGTAACCTAGATATGATCCAATCTATTTTCTGGCTGTTGATGCATCATACCCAAGATATCCAATCAAATATTTGAGTTGAGCATCATAGTGGACAACACTTTCTCCTTTAATCTATTTTATTTGAGTTGTGCAAATGCCAATGTTTTTTCTTCTAGGTATGTATATACTTCAAGAAAATTTTCAACCACCTCTAGCCATGTGCTGAATGATTTTTGTTTTTGGCTCTTATGATACCATGTTAATATTGGTCCTCTAAGTGTTCCCTTTAAAATGAATCATCTATTTATTGGATTATCTTCATCAACTTCTTTCCATAGTGATTCATGGATTAATATGTGATCATCTTCATTTTTTAATCCATCAAATAATGGTACTTTTTCATTTTGGTGTTTTTTTTTTTGTTTATGGCCCCATTTTCTTAATCAAAGGTTATGTTATCATGTCTCTTGAGTCTATCCCTCTCCCTGATTGTCCAATGTAAGGGTTTTGATAGCTCCTTGAAAGATATTTCTTGTTCCACTTTGTGTGTTTCATTGGGTCGACTTCCTGGATTTGGTATCACTCCCTATCATGGCCATTCATTATTGTGTTTGGGTGTTTTGTGGATCTAACTATAGGTCAAAATTCTTCTTGGTGGCATATTTGCTACAATTTTATTTTTCCACAATTAAAAATATATCCTTCTTTCTCTTGTTTAGGCTTGCCCCCAAAGACTATTATTAGAGATCACTCATCAAGACAATCCATCTTGATATACTTAGTGGTATGATTCTTCAAGACAATCCATCTTGACATACTTAGTGGTATGATTCTTCTTGCTATAGTGCAAAGTCTTGAGTTGGAATGCCCCCTAAATGTTGGCTAAAAAAAGTCACAATATTCAATTTACTTTATAATGAACATAACATACACATAACACAATTCATGAATTCGTGAACATTATAAACTCCATACCATAATATTAATCAGAAAACATATAAATATAAAGAAACGCAGGCCAATCAATGACACCATATCTTATAGCGAGAAAAACCTCAATATGAGGATATAACCCACTCTCAATGATGATAGAACATATCTCAATTTAGTCTATTATATTGTGGTCCCCAAATCATTTACAATCATTATCCCTTTTGATATCATAAGATAAATCTTACCACACATACTTTACAATCTTCATAAAAGGCATATCTCTCCCCTTTAAATTTCTCATGTATACTTTTGGCAAGCTTTGGGTGGGGGTTGATGGACACTAAGTTGAAAAGGCATATCATCTTCCGTTCAGAAACTAATGGTTAGTCAAAGGTAGCAAATCACACTATATTTAAACGGTTGCACAATTTAAATCATCAACATCCAAAGATATGGGATGTCAACACCTCATATGTGTAATATAGTTATAATCATGCACTACATAGTGTGGCATGTACTTCACCTTTTGAAGCATGTCACTAGAAGGAGAACACCTTGCAGTGGAGGTTTTTAGTGTTACAATGTTTGGAAAAAATTTCAAAAAAAACTCCACTATTCCAAGCGGAGGTTTTAGCGGATGTTTCATATAACTAAAAAAATTGGGCAGGCGGAAGTTGTAGTGGAGGTTTTTTTGTTGGTGATTTTATTGGTAATAAACACACGGGTGTATCTTTAATAAAAAATCACTAGTCCATATAGATAAATTAAAAGGCATCGATGTTTTTATATATAGTGTGCACAAGATTCTCCTTTTTGTTGTATGCAACATCGATGCTCTTATGATTTTTACGCACTGGTTCCGCATTGTTTGCATAAGTCGCATCGATGTTTTATAAGTCAGTTAACTCACAATTTCTTTGTTTTCATATGCCGCACTGGTGCTTTATAAGTCAGTTAACACATCAGTACTTTTACATGTTATGTACGCACTAGTGCTTGTATAATTTATGCATCCTAGTGCATGTATTACTATGTGCACCAAAGGGTAGTGAAATTTCCAATATTCAAGATCAGATGTTGGCGCTATTAAAAAACTAATACATATATTATATTAAACTCACTGGTGCATATATTATATTAAAAGCACCAGTGCATATAATATATTTAGAGAACCGATGCATATTATAAACATGTGCACCATAAAATGTTGAAGTGATAAATATAATCGCACATTATATCGTTTAAGGAACGGTGTTTTTTCTCAATATTTGGCACTAGTGCTTAAATATAATTAATAGGCACCCATGCATATAAACCCTTAACATGCACTGATTTCTATATTATGGCATGCACCATTTAGTGAGTTCATAAGAATATAGTGCACTGATATGTATATATTTTAATTAATTGTATTTTTTACAAATTTTCAATTAATCATCTCAAAATCAAATATTTTTAATAATAATATTTTTTTTGTATTTTTGTTATTACATTTTGATATAATGATTGTGTTAATGTGTTATCCAATGGATTACACCTCTTTTGTTTGTAACAATTAACTCATCCACATATTAATTAATCAACAACACAACATTTTACAATATTTGACAATGCAATAAAATAAGAAACCCATTTTATTATATATGAATAAAAGACCCATAGTCATACAAAATGGGACAACGTAAAGGTCCACTATAATCAAGATACAACCAATATGCAATTGTTACACTTATTGGTAACATTTCCTCATTGCAACTGGGACAATATGTCGAGTACATTAAACAAAATCCATGATTTTCACAGAAAAATATTCCAAAACATACAACTTGAGGTAATAATCAATTATATTGATTTCCATTCATCACTTGAATTGTTTTCATCACTCGAGCTACGTGCATGCCTCATTTCTTCATCACTTGTAGGTGATATTATACTTTGGTTATTTAACCTAATGTTTCTTGATCGACTTGTTTTTTATGTTCATCCTCTTCACATTCCATCTACAAACATAGAAATAAAGTGTAATAAGTATATCTACATGTATATATATAGTAGAATATAGATGTGGTATACCACAATTTTCCTTGTCAATTGCATTGTGAGATGGTTTAGTCCTTGTTCCTGACTTGCAAATTTAAATCCCAAGTTTCCTCATCAAAGTCACTTAAAAAACACAATTTTTAGTTCCATCCGTGAGTTAGTTGTGTACAACTCACAAATGTTTGTGGGTTGCTAGTTGATAACTTGTGGATGCCCTCAAAAAAATTGAAAAATAAAATAATTCCCCATTTTCGAGGGGGGGGATTTCAGTTGGGCTAATTTCCCAACCTCCTTGAGCCTGTACTTAATGGAATTTGACATCCTTAACCTCTTGAGGATAGTATAAAGGAACCTTTGTGGGAATGGATGAGGAGGAAAACCTAGGTGCAAAGTTATGCTGAAGAATTTGCAAGTCTCCCTATTCCCTTTTATCCTCTGAGTAGCATCCCCTTGACCTAGAACCCTTTCTCCAACCTTCCTTTCTCTCTATTATATGACCATAAGGTGTGTTCCTATCCTTATTGGGTCATCCGAGGAAGAGAAATCTCATTGAGTGATGCTTAAAGGACCTTTTGGAGGAACCTATGTGGTTGGCTTCAAGGCAGTGTTGACGGTTGGAGTTAGGTTGTAACCACTTCTTTCTACTGTTGCTAATAAAGAGTTCTTCTTTCCCCATACTTGTGTATTATTGATTTAAATTGTTTATATATGTCAAGTTACTTCACATATTTGAATCTATCTATCTATTACTTGTATGATTTAATGTTATAACTACCTTGTTGCATCACTTTCTTGATATTCTGTTGTAGGTTAGCATAAGCAGAAATCAAGAGTGGTACTAGGGTTGAGAGGGAGGAATGACACCAAACGTAAGGATACAAGGTGTGAAATCTTCTTTCCTCTGTGATGAAGTAGTTATTTCTTTACAAGTTTTGTATGCGGGTTAGGGATCTATCTTTTATATAGTCAATATCTATTGTGATATGACCCAAATTCATGGGGGGGAAAACCCATAACAGAATTGGTGACCATAGTGGGGAGTTCTCCTAGTTTGGGTCAATTTTAGGGTTTCTTTGGTTGTCTTAGTTTTTGTAGTTTTTTCTTGTTTCTGGGATTTATTTTTAGAGCATCCTTTATTTAGAAACTTTTCCAAAAAAAATTGGGAGGCCTCCTTCTAGGTTGGCTTTTTATATTAAGTCTAACTGTTTCATCTATGCCCTGTCCTTTTATGAGTCGCAGATATCCATGAGTTACACTTGTATGACCCACAGATGTACGTGAGTCCTTGTTTACACAGTCGCAGATATGTGAAAGTGTCTTGAAATTGTAATTTTTTCTCTCATAATTGGAAGGTATAGATGGGTTCTTCAACACATGCTAAGCTTCTTGGGTTTGTGTTTGCTCTTGCTTTCCTGGTAAAGACTGTGAAAACTCTCAATTCATATAAAATATTCTTTCTTTTTTATAAGTTAGACTTTTGGTTTGTAAGGTTCTTAAGGTCAATTGAAAGGTTAGTTATATGTTTGGGCTTGGTCTCCAGATTGGTTGGTGTTCTAGTGATTGGGAACTCTTTCTTATCTTCTTGTTTACCTTCTTCCCTTTGTTTTTAAAAAGAAAAAGAAAATTTGTGTTTTAGTTGCATGTTCATTTCCTTTTAGCAAAAAAAGACAAAAAAAAACTTGGTTACTAGTTTTCTTCTCTTGTTTCCTTTGCCTCAAAATTCATCAAGAAAAGAAATTGTTTCCTGGTACTCAGGCCTTTAGACTTTCTATTTGTTTTGATAATTAGTGATTTCGATTAAAAAGAGAATTTTTATAAAAGAAAATAAGTTTAGTATGTCAAGTTCTTTCTCTGTGTTTTGCATTATTGTTTATAAAGCATCCTAGGGTTGCAGTGCAAAGTAGTTTTAATATCTTGCATGCATTGAAAAGTATATTGATTTCATTTGCAAAAATATAAAATAAAAGAGTTTGTTTATCTGAAGAGTTGTTAGCACTTCTCATTTTCAGTGAAGAAGCCGTTTTTTTTACTTTGTGTTCTCAAAGTATTTTTTTGTGGGTCTGTCAAAACATCATCTAAGTTTCATCTGTACCTATTTGAGTAACCAAAATCCCTATAAAATGAACGCTAAATAAAATTATTAGAAATTTTCATTTTGTAGGGTGAACAGACTAGTTACGGGCTAGGGCCTTGGTTTAGGTTGGAGAGTGAATTTCTCCAAGGCCATAAAATAAACATAGGACTCTGAGCTAGGGAGAATTTAATACCAATTGTTGTATAAGTATAGTCGGGAGCCTCCTCTAACACAGGAGATAAACACGAGGTTGCGCAAAGAGGATCCGAGGAAAGACCCCTCTGAAACTTAACTAAGCATAGTGGAGAGATCGTATATTGGGGGTATCGTTAATACCCATACCTCCATGAGAGGAGGTTCTTTCGAGGCTTCAGGCTTAGTTACCCTTCCCATACGTTCAATCTTGACAGTCGAATTTACCCCCAGGATGTTGATTGAAAATTGGTGACCTTAATGGCCATTCCTAGGGATATCATAGGTGACTATGGGGGTTTTTCGTGGTACTTGGGGTGGATTTCACATAAAAAAATTCAGTACTAATGGAGGGTGCCCCGCAAAGCATGGGTACTTGCACAAGATAAGGTTGGTCAATGGAGGTCGGGATAACTTCTTCTCATTCCTTCATTCGTTGGTCCACGAGACTTAACCAACATGTGCCTCCATCTGAAAGGCCCTTACCCCACCTTGTGACTATTGCGATCTCAGGACCTAATCCACCTGAGTTGAGATATTATCAAAGTCATTTATGTCTATTTTTTACATTTAGTATTTTTCAAGTGGTGTTCTTAATGATCGTAGACTTTCTTAGGAAGGTGTGCATGTGGTCACCCAAGAGTTCACAACTCAAAGTGGTTGACCAACTGCCTCGTAGATCGAGGAGAATTCAAGGTCTTCCCCTAGAAGAGGAAGTTAGAAATAATTCTCCCCCACCTCCACTAAGGTGTCATCTTGATCAATCCAGTGGTTTCATACCAACTGGTCCAGTCGATATCTTAGCTACAGAGCCCATAGAAATTAACGCTTCGAAAATGGAGGTTGTAACTGTTGAAGATCCTGTAGCTGAAAAATATGCTATGGCTTATAACCCTCCACAAACTGAAACTTTCCCATCTCCCATGGTGAAAGTTCCCCCTCCTAGATAGAAATTTACTGATA
Source organism: Picea sitchensis (assembly GCA_010110895.2). Classification (NCBI taxonomy): domain Eukaryota; kingdom Viridiplantae; phylum Streptophyta; class Pinopsida; order Pinales; family Pinaceae; genus Picea; species Picea sitchensis. The sequence continues at coordinate 51,265 of SNQJ01S0027332.1, read as the reverse complement.
GTATCCCTCTTCAATGGGTCGATATGGACATCACTTTGCAAGTGTCTAGGTCAGGAGTCCCTACAACTCCCACTTCGCCAATAGTCACCAGTGGAATATTTCCTCCTGGTGTATCCAAGATCACGACTAGTGTGGTTAATTCCACCATAGTCTCTACGATAAGCAACACTTCTCCACTTGTCATTGGTTCTGCTCCTTCAATGGGTGAAACCATATCATTTCCATCGACAACAAACACTTTTTCTTTTGGTATGCCTTCAATGGGCATGCTTAACATGTTGATTAGTTCCCAGACGATGTCCCAAGTTTCTAACATTGGTGCAAGGAGTTCTTCAATTCCCTACCAAGCGATCCCTTGGGGTGGAGGTCACATTCCTCCATCATTCCCATCTGTTGGGAGCATGGATTTCTTGTCTTCCAATCCTAACCCCTTCATACGCTGGAACGCTTCTATGGGTTCCACTAGCATGCGATCCACTTCCACTTCATTCACATTATACGGTGGATTCGGAAGCAATCCTTTCGTCGCGTCTGCAGTGTCAATAGGGGGAAACCCCTTCCAAGCTTAATGGAATCCCACGCAATAGTTTTTCCCTTCACAAAGGATGTCGTCGGGGGAAACCCCTTTCTTGGTCAATATAACCCCATGCAAGGGCTAGTTCCTTCGCAAGGGGGTTCAGTAGGAGGCAACCATGCTTTTCCATCTGGGAATCAAATGGGTGGAGGTTATCCTCCGTTTAACTAGAGCCAACAAGGTTTCGCCCAAATATTTGGCCCATCGACAAACTCTTACTGTATACCTAGTGTCAGTTACAATCCAAGACCTTCTTTTCAATTTGCTAATCAGTCGATGATGTAGCCTAGGCTACCATTTCTGGCAACTATCCATTTTCCATATTTGTTTAAGTTTATGAACGACCTGATTCATCACAACCCAAGTTGTCTTTTTGTCCCCACCAAACTACCATCGGACATCCCAAAGTTAGAAGGAAAGAGTGGTGAAGATCCATAGGATCACATAATGACGTTTCAATTATGGTGCTCGTCTAATTTGTTAAACAATGACTCAATCTGGTTACGATTATTCCATCATACCCTCACTAGGGTCATTGCGAAATGGTACATATAACAGAGAGTTCCAAGTACATGACATTTGGAAACCTTTCCATGGTATTTCTCAACCATTTCCAACTCCTTGTCCAATATGACGCCGAGACAAAACTTTTGGCCAATTTTGTGCAAGACAAGGCTACACACATTTCCAATCACATTTGGGAATGGAGGAGATAGAAAAGTTTTATTAAATCCACGGTTCCACCAGAGTTTCTCCTAGAATGGTTCCTAAAGTCGTTGTTTCCTTATATTTCTAAGGATGTAGCAACCTCAGGCGTGTTCACGGAAGAACATGCAATATTTAGAGCAGAGCAATTGAAGTTGATTTACTCTCAGTCTAGAATGCTCTACGAGATTATGCCTAACACACCTTAGTCAACCCTTGACTTATCGAAACCGAAATCGGGACCACATGCCAATGGAATTGTTGGTTCCTCTCAAAGCAAATACGCATACCTAGTCTCTAACCAGATGTAGCAGTTGTCAATTCAACAAATTGCGTTTGGTCTGACCACTGGCTTGACCACCCCCACAACCCAATCCTCGGATGTACACATTGTGCAATCGAAGACTCAGAAGGGTCCTTAACATCCCAGTGAGAAAAATAAAGGCAAAGGCAATAAGGGTAGTGCGGGCAACAACAAAAAACCTAACAAGAATGTTGAGGGGGAAAAGGATGAAAAGAGAAAGGTGAAGTTCCCATGCAAGATTTGTGGGGATGATCACCTTACTCATCAATGCCCAAAAATGGAAGAAGCCCAACGCTTGATAAAGTTGAAACAACAAAAACAACCTGTTGTATTGCAAAACTTGTTTTTTCAAGGACAAAATATGCAAGTTGGCTCTTCCACTTCCAATCTGAAAGGGGGAACTTCTAGTGCACCTTTTTTGGACAGATCTTTCTCATTCATTAATAAGGTTAATTATTTGAAGTTAAAAGAAGAGGAGGTAGACTTTTCAACCATAACTCGTGATTATGGTATTCCATAGTCGACAACAAAAGAAAAAGAAACTTATGATCCTCGGGGGCCTCTCCATAGAGAAAAACCTAAGAAGGAAACGATGTAGTGCATGTGGTCGTTGCATAACCCTAATGCTCGAGTTGCACCCAACTATTTGATTGTTGAGGATTTAGCTCAAACTTTGTGTGTGATGTCTACTTTAGAGGTGCTTCAAAGTTTCTCTGCACAATGCATTGCATTGTTATCCGCAATCGTAGCATTGGATTCTTCCATCCCACTCACTATGAAGTTTTACGTGACTAATATGAAACCTCTCCTCCCTTATCATGTATCCTTCCATATTAAGGTTGTTTATGCAAAAAATGTCATAAGGAGGAATGATGTTGTTGATGAGGGAGCTTCCGCGTGTGTCATGTCTTTGTCCTACTGGAAATCTATCATCTCTATAGAGATCACACCTTCTCCTACTTTGTTAACTGCATTTGACGGACGATCGTTTAGGTTGCATGAGCTTATTTCCTCTTTTTTGGTCTAGTGAGGAGGCAAGTTTTTTTCCATAGAAGTTGAAATATTCGACGTTCCACTCGACTATGATATTTTATTGGGAAGGAGTTGGATGTACGCGATGACAACTATCATCTCATCGGTATTTAGAATTCTATGATTTCCCCATGAGGGAAGGATTGTGACTATAAATAAAATGTATTTTAACCGTTCTAGCTCCGCAGCAAATCAAGGATCCACAATTCTATGGATTGAGAACTCTCAGTGGGTAATTGAGAGAATCGGTGTTAGAATGTGCCCTTTTCTCATGGGAAATTTTAATTTCCCAGCACTGGTAGTTTATATTCATGCCACCCTAGTCGACTTTCAAGAGTCGAGTCCTTTGGCTTCAGTAACGAGAGTTGTGTTGTTTAGAACTTCATATCTACAAGATCCATGGGTGTTATCCTCATTGCGTGAATCGGTCGATGGTCACACACATGTCGGGATCACTATACCATTGTTTGTAACTGATATCACTTATCAAACTATTCATCACACCAATACAAACACTTATCAGACTCCTACATGGACAAAGGAGGACGTTCTATTTTCAGATCCTGTTTGGGCTCATAATAATTCAATTTCTCAAGACTATCTTGAAACTATCTTGCTTATAGATGAGGCTATCCTTGAGGCAATGACTGGAGCTAAAAGTTCATGGGAAGATATGCATCATAGATCATATCTCCTCCATGAGAATAGTCGTGTGGAAAATGGATAATTTAAGTCATTCATGAGTACGAGTGTTGATCAGACGGTAAACCTCTTGGCTAGGCATGGTGTCTACGTCGAGGGGATTATGGAAAATATATCGAAAATCGTCCCAATTAACATTTCTAGAACCCCTGATTTTGTCGAAAATGTATTTATCGGCGCAGAGTGCTCTCGAGATTAAATTCGTCAATATACGACTCTCTTTAAGGAATTTTGAGATGTTTTCCCTTGGTCGTATGAGGAAATTCCTAGCATAGATTCTCGAATCATTCAACATGAGATTCGAATTGTTGGCCCTTGACCAAGTTTTGTTGGTATTTGGTCAAGTTTGACCTCTTTTGGGACTTCGACAACCTGTATAAGGAGGAACGCAAGACTAAGCCGAGATCAGGGATCTCGGCCCCTTTTTTGGGTCCTTTTTAGGTTTTTGGGATTATGTAACGGGCATGGGATGTCGGCCCATGGGTTTACCCATGTTTAGGCCTATTTTGTATGTATAAATAGATGTATATGCAATGTAAGGAGAGGAATCTATGTGATGTTAGTGTGTGCAAGTTGGCTAGGTGCTAAGAGTTGGATCTGTGTGATCAAGAATTGTAAGGCTTCGTGCATACTGTGTCAGACCTGCAGAGCTAAGTGCAAGTAATTGTAGCAATACTATGGAAGGATTTGTGCTGGAACACAAGTAAGAAGGATCTAGCGAGTTGCGCAAATCTTTTGTCCTATGCGGAGTAAGGTTTTTGAGGCTCTATGCATGTAACCGATTGATTGAAGACAATAAAGAAGAGTTGGTGGACGTAGCCCCGGGGTGGGGGTGAACCACGTAAACACTATGTTGTTTCGCTTTGTGCTTGTCTTAATGTGTTTATAACTTCTTTTTCTAAGTGCTTTGATAGAGATAGATAAATCTTCTTATGCTTTGTGCTAATGATGTGTAAGAATGTTAGATCTAATCTATATGAAGGTGCTTAGTGCTTGATCTGCTAGATATAACCTGCCTATTTATGATAAAGTGCTTAAATACATCAAATCTGAGTGAATGATGTGATGCTTTGTTCTATCCGTGCAGTAGTTATTGGTTGAATATTGATGAACTGTTGATGTTAAGTGCTTTTTTAAGTATTATAATCATAGATCTATGTCCCAGCTAAGGTTGCAGACACTTGAGTCCTGCAACCACCCCTGCCTCTACCTCAGGTGAGACTTCATCTACTTCGCAGGTGTTGTCGAAAGGGTCGGTAGCTAGGGTTTTTTTGGTGCGTTGTTGTAACGTTGAACCTTGGGTTTGCCCCTGTGCCAACAAATGGTTCCATTATCGGGATCAAAACTGTGATTGTTGGGAACTGAGAAAGAAGAATCTTTGTGCAAAGATTCGACCTAAGATTGTGAAATCTCCGTGTGTAGATCTATTGTCTCGGTACACAACATTCTACTTGACCTAAGGAGCTATGTACCAAGAAAAGAGGTCAGATCTGAAGAAAAGAGGTAATATCTGTAATCTTTGTGCTCTGATATAGGTAAGAATAGTGAAAAGTTATAGATCTAAAGCCTTTGTGCTTTGTAGAAGATTAGTGGAAATTTTTGTTTCAAAATTATGAATCTAGGTATGCTTGATAAAGTCTATCCTAGCTTGAAAACTAGGGTATTAATAGATGAAAGAAGATTTGATTTGAATAGATCTGATATGAATAGTGAAATATATGTTATACCTATGCATAGAAAGAATGTTTGGACTAACAAATGGATGCAGGATCCTAGAATGAATTTTTTGCAGGTTAACTCCTATGAACCTAGCGCACAGTATAGGAAAGGATGGGGATCACTTAAACGAAAGAGAGGATTAACCCTCTATTATAGTTGCAGAAGACTGGGACATCTTGCTAAGGAATGCCCTGGGAAAAGACCTAGTTGTCTTTGTTGTAAAGCTATGGACCATGAAGTGTTGGATTTCCCTAGAATGATTGCTAAGATGGAAAGAATGAATTTGAGATAAGAAAACCCTAAGGTAGATACAGAAATAGAATAACCCTAAATAAACGAAACCCTAAATGACCACCGACATGTCAGATTATCGGAGATCTTCAAAGAAAAAGAATGCCTTGAAGCAAGAATAAGAGACTTCGACATTGACTGCGTTCTAGATGAGGAAACACAGGTAAATGTCATGACCGAGAGAACTTGGGAAGCTATAGGGAAGCCTGCTATGATTCCTTCATTAGGAGGAATAGGGTTATTCAGAGGAAAGTCGATAACCCTATGTGGAAGGCTCACTCGAATACCTATGAATGTCAATGGAACTTCAACAAAAGAAGATTTTTAGATTATTAAATTTATTGAGGACAACACCCCATTTACCATGTTGTTAGAAAAACCCTGGATTGAAAGAGATCAGACCAGAAGGAAAGAAGAAGAAGTAGTTTTAGAACAGAAGAAGCAAGAGTTAAAAGATTTCATGACTAGAAGAATCACACACTTGATTGCAGAATAGGAGAACATATCAAAGCTATTTAACACCAGAGACCCTAATGTTGAAGTTGCAAGAACCCTAGAAGACAAATCGAAGATTGAAGTACTTATCCCAGATAAAGAAGAAGTATCACCCTTGAATATTAAGAAAGAATTTCGACAGCGCGAAGTAACTATATTAAAAGAAGATAAGAATCAGAATGGAAAAAGGCATACTGAGACGAAGCTCACTGGAAAGAAGGCTAGAAAGTTAAGTAAGAAGAGAGCCAAGATCGATAAGTTGTAGAAGGTTCCAAGGGGAAGCTCACAGAAGGAAAATTTGCAGAATTGGAGCTTCGTCGGGATATCAGAACAATGACACATGGCACTTCGCCATGGTGAAGCAATATAGTCGTTGGGAACGTTATAACCATTAGATCAATTCTCCGAATGGATATAAATCCATTTATGGCTAGCCATCTCGCCATCCGACCGTTGGGACTGCACCATAACGGACATAACAGAGTTAATGAATGCCTCATACCCGTTGCAAGCGACCCCTTGTCGAGTTACCTATTCATCCCACCACGCCACGCACCGAGAACACTTTTTTCCAATTGATAATTTGATCCCATAGACTAAGTTGACTTTATACAGTGATCATCATGCTTCTTCTCTCTCTCTCTCGTTACTATGTCTAAGCTACCTCCCGAACCTGAGATTGTTAACCCCGAGCGTGTATGTCGGATGAATTGAGCACTGCAAAAAGAGTTGTTGAGGAAGTTTTGATCGACCTCATGACTGAAAGAGTCATGTCGATGTCTACAGGTATACAAGCATCATCCACGAGAGGACTGCCAACTTCTCCATCCACTGCTCACGGAGCAGGACCATCCCGGTCGTCCGATGAGAAGCGAACTAAGCACAAGGATGACTTAGCGAATACTAAACTGATCCCGACTATCTTACCTGCCTATATACCACCTTTGAGCAGTGTTGTAAACCACGACAGCATAGCCATAGATTTCAAGTACACCTTGGTCACTGCGTACCTCCCGAAGGGGATACGCGTAGTGCAGTAAGACCAAGATAAGATCACAGTGTTGAAGTTTAGCGACTTCAACCTCGGAGATCGCAAATTCTACAACATGTTAGCCCCACATAAGTATCTAACTAGAACAAAAGGGAAAAAATCAAAGGTAATTCCCCAAGCATGGACCCATAACCTCGCACGGTCCACCCTACTCAACGTCATGAAGATTCCCCATTTCGGACGACACCAAGAGGTGAATGCATGTGTCAATTTGTTGTTGTCTTGTTACCATGGTAGATACTTGTGGCTAAACCGTCGTATCACAGTTGATCCAACCTTGATCAATCAGATCACGGGTTTGAGTATGCAAGGACCCGACCCACATGATTTCTATCCTGGAAAATCCATGGACCGCGCTCTCACCCAAAGGATCAAGGACACTAATTGCGATGTCAAGAAGGGCGCGCAAGGCTACAAGGTAGCCTCTATTAAAAATGGCGCATTGCACCTCACCTGTCAGATGATTGTAGGGAAGTTAGTACGCAAGAACCAACCCACCCAAGTGACTTGTTTTGTAGTCGACCTCGCAGGGAAGTGCGCGGAGGGCCTACAAATGAATTGGACGAAGTACCTGGTGAACCAGTTGGAAATTGACTGCAGAGAAGTGCAAGATCAAGGATATGAATTCCATTTCAGCTGGCTCTTGATCTTGATCGCTTTCATCGCCTGGGATATGCTGGAAGGTGCGACCTTCTCAGACATCGAGCCTTTCGAACCATTGGCTGCAAAATTCAGTACATTGTGGTACTCAAGTGACATGAATAAGAAATGGCAGGTAAATGTCGTGTTCCATACATAGTACAATCAGCTGAAGAGAGCCATACAATTCGAGCCTCGCATGACACCAAACACTATACACTGATTCAGGCCTTTGATGAAGTTCAGCGATGATCGAAATTTCATTTATATCACAGTGTGATCCGACGAGCACAAGCAACAACTTCAATCCTACAATAAGCTGATGGAGGAGGACTTAGAGGAGATTACTAAGGAATGGTGCACTGACCTCCTTATTCCAGCAGACCCTGTGGAGATATCTGACATCGACGGCCCAGAAACTACGCACAATACACCCAGAACAAGCAAGACAAAGAAGACCGAAGAGGTCCATGATTTAGACAGTGCATCCATGAAGACGACTTCCATCTCACCAGAGCAAGGATGTGATGGTGTAGAGTTGAATGACACTAAGGTAGAACAACAATAGGGTGATGAGGTTGATCCCCTGAAGAAGAGGAAAGGTTCACCTCTGAAACCTTCCTCCCAGAAGAAATCGAAGGCCACTATGACAAAGATGCAAACCATCCTCACCTCTGATGACTTCGAGTTCCTCGTAGCAGCCCTGAATGATGCTTCGCTGGAAATAGCAGAGAAACAAGAAGCAAAGAAAGAGGAGTTGTATGATCGAATCGAGACTGAACTCTGAGGGGTACAACAAGCCCTAAAATCCAGCCATGCAACTTCCACTACACCAGGAGAGCTAGAAGTGGGAGATGAGCCAGCTCAACTCCACCTCTTAGCTTATACAGTCGAAGCTCATCTTCGACGAGCGCAAGCCACCCGGGCTTTGGTACAAGTACAGGGAGTACTTGTAGAATAGTGTTGAGCTGCCGAACAGGAAAAGAGTGCTCTCCAAGAAATTTTCGATGAAGAAAAGGCATAGCTGCAGCAAGGCAAGGAACAGTTGCTCGTCGAGTAGCTCGAAGTGAAGGAAGCGGTCAACAGAGAACTACTCTTTTTGACTGTCGTAGAAGTAAAGGTAGAGGATCAAGTCATGAAGAAATTAGTACAACTTGAAGAAGTGATCCAGCAGTTGTAGCAACGCATCGTAGACCTAGAACTATGCACTATGCCCGAGACCCCACAGGAGGTAAAATACCAAAGAGAAGCAACTTCCAAGAGCACAGTTTAAAGGATAAAGGTCCTTACCTTAGAATGCAAGAAATTTGATGATCACAGTACCCAGACATATGAGAAACTTACCGAGAACCCAGATTTGCAGGCACTGGAGTCACAACTCCAAGAAGTGAAGTACCAAGCCGAAAAGATAAAGGCGCAGTTGAAGTCCCTGTCAGCTGTGAAAAGAATGAAGCGCTCCCAAGAGAAACTCACTGCACAACAACAAATACATACTATCCAGAGCAGAGTTATGGAGATAACCCAGAAACTCCAACCTGTACAAGATAAGGCCTATTAGTTGTTTACAGAGGTAGAAAGCCAAGTAGCAGAACTGGAGCAGGTTAGCACCGCAATAGAACAACGCCTGGAAGGACCTAGGAATGATGCAGTCATTCAATAATTTGTTGAACAAGAGCTTGTAGCACAACAACAAGTCGAAGCAGTTCGAGCCAAGCTCGAAGCATTCAAAGCAAAACTTCCTACATCAGAGTGACTCGGGATGAGTCATAGGTGAGTGTTGGAGGCTTGTTGGCCCTTGACCAAGTTTTGTTGGTATCTGGTCAAGTTTGACCTATTTTGGAACTTTGACAACCTGTCGAAGGAGGAGCGTAAGATGAAGTGGAGATCATGGATCTCGACCCCTTTTTTGGGTCCTTTTTGGGTTGTTGGGATTATGTAACAGGCATGGGATGTCGGCCCATGGGTTTACCCATGTTTAGGCCTATTTTGTATGTATAAATAGATGTATAGACAATGTAAGGAGAGGCATCTATGTGATGTTAGTGTGTGCAAGTTGGCTAGGTGCTAAGAGTTGGATCTGTGTGATCAAGAATTGTAAGGCTTTGTCCATACTGTGTGAGACCTGCAGAGCTAAGTGCAAGTCATTGTAGTAAGACTATGGAAGGATTTATGTTGGAACGCAAGGAAGAAGGATCTAGCGAGCTGCGCAGATATTCTGTCCTATGCAGAGTAAGGTTTTTGAGGCTCTGTGCATGTAACCGATTGATTGAAGACAATAAAGAAGAAGAGTTGGTGGACGTAGCCCCAGGGTGGGGGTGAACCACGTAAACACTGTGGTGTTCCGCTTTGTGCTTGTCTTAATGTGTTTATAACTTATTTTGCTAAGTGCTTTGATAGAGATAGATAAATCTGCTTATGCTTTGTGCTAATGATGTGCAAGAATGTTAGATATGATCTATATGAAGGTGTTTAGTGCTTGATATGCTAGATATAACCTACTTGTTTATGATAAAGTGCTTAAATACATCAGATCTGAGTTAATGATGTGATGCTTTGTTCTATCCGCGTAGTAGTTATTGGTTGAATATTGATGAATTGTTGATGCTAAGTGCTCTGTTAAGTATTATAATCACAGATCTGTGTCCCAACTAAGGTTACATACACTTGAGTCCTACAGCCACCCCTGCCTCTACCTCGGGTGAGACTTCATCTGCTTCGCAGGTGTTTCCAAAAGGGCTGGTAGCTAGGGTTTTCTTGGTGCATTGTTGTAATGTTGAACCCTGGGTCTGCCCCTGTGCCAACACGAACCTATAAGAATGTGAAACCAATTTGACAAAATTTATGACTAGTGAATCCAAGGAAAGAAACAAAAATTAAAGCTGAGGTGGAAAAGTTGCTCAAAAGATGGCTTTAGTTATCCAATACCGTTGACGAAATGGGTTTCCAACCTAGTTTCGTTCGATAATAAAGCTTGTCTAAAAGACAACTTCCCTACGTCGTTTATCGATCATATTCTCGATTAGTGTGCAAGAAGCGATATTTTTCATTCATGGATGGTATTTTAGGTTATAACCATATCGAGATTCGATCGGAAGACCAACATAAGAAAACTTTCGTTTGTCCTTGGGGAACCTTCGCGTATAAGAAAATTCCCTTTGGCCTTAAAAAGGCTGGAGCTACTTTTTTTTGGGCAGTGTAAGCATTAATACATAGATTAATGGAAAAATAACAAGACACGGCAACAATCACGTCAATTGAACACAACAATTTATGTGGTAAAACCCTTCACAAGGGAAACATCCATGGGGCAATGATAATCGTTATTCTTATTGATCCAGGGAGAATTACAACAACCAAACACAGGCTTTCAAACCTCATACACTCATCCCATACACTTCATGCATTTTCCTCTATGAGTATGCATAGATATATAACATCTATCACACAGTTACACAAAGTGATCAAACTGTTACACAGACTGATCACTTTAGTGTGTATGCATGCACATTCTATTTTTAGTTGATTTGGTTAAGCTAACTACAAAATAATGGGAGTAAAGAAATCTGATCTGCATGGGAAATTTGTTGGCACGTTTCAACAATCTCCACCTTGACAACAATTTACATGATATATCATGCCCAAATTTATTCATCACCTTTCTTGCAAGACAAGATAAGTCAAACACCATCAGAGCTCCACAACTTGTCTAACAGTACTGTTACATGAACATGTATGCATGATTTTCTCCAGTATGGAACATTCTTCCTCCATCAGTGACATGTCTTATAAAACGATGCATTGTTAGTCAAATGCACAACACTTTGACCACCACATAACACCTCATCTTGTACTTGTCCAAACTTACCCAATAGATCCTTGCATTCTTGCAAGACATAACCTGAGGTTGGTCTCCTCTTGTCCAAATCTCTTGAATAATAACCATAAACTAAATCACTGCAACCACTATAGGTGATACTTGTGCTTATGTGCTTCTAAGATACTAAAGAACCCATTTCCATTCTCTTCATCTGGTTTTTCCATGTGTCTACATGTGAAATACTGACCATTTCTATCGCAATCATCAAACTTCCTACTAACATATGATACTCGAGACATATAACCCTTTTCTTCTTCATTAGTTAGGACATAAACCTGAACAAAACTTACAATGGAAAGCCAAATGGATTTTACCAGTTTCACATTATTCATATTGAATTTCCTGAGTATCTTCACCACATAATTTTGTTGTGATAATCAAGGCTTACCATCTTTCATGTCTATGTGTATGTCCATGCCCAAGATTTGTTTCTCTACTCCTTGATCCTTCATATGAAACATCCTAACCAACTGAGCCAACTTGTTGATCTCAAACATGTTTGTGCTTGCAACAAGCATAAAATTTAACGCTAAGATAATAAATATACCATAAAAACAATGGCAATAATCACTTCTTGTAAAATTTGGCTCACCATGAAGGAATCAAACATCGTGTACAATTTGGTTAGCATGCTTCAGGCCATACAATGATTCATGAGTTTGCAAACAAATATTCTATTGTGATTCTTAACTAACCTATCTAGTTGTTCCATATACATCCCCTTATCCAAAAAACACCATGTAGAACAGTTTTAACATCTAGTTGTACTAACTCGAGATCAATTAACACAACTAGTGCTAACACAACATGAATAGAAACAAGCTTTTAACAACTGGTGAGAAACTTCCATGGAATTCAATACCTTCCAAATACCCTTCTGCTACCAATCATGCTTTGAACCTTTCATATTTTACTATGTTTGATTTTATAAAAGGAGATTCATCAAACATTGCATCTATGTACATGATGATTTTGTTGGTAGTAGGATCCCATAATTTGCATCCCTTAACATCATCACCATATCAAATATATACCTTTTTTATCTGGGTCCTACTTAGAATGTTGATAAAAACATAAGAATCACAACCAAATAATTTCACATTTGGGTAATCACCAGATGACTTGTTCATACCTCTTCCAAAATATTCCAGTCTTTTGCAACCGATGGTGACCGAGTTACTAGATAGAACGATTGTGTCTTCCCACAATGATTGCTGCAACTTGGCATTACTGAACATTCCCTTTCGATCTTAGCTTCATTGCAATAGTTTCCAAGTTCCATGGATATGAACCTACCTTTATCATATATTCTCAAACACTTTATTGACTTGCCAATGTTCATTTCACTGCAAATCTCTAAACACATCATCTTTTCTACATACCCACCTTTCTAACCTGGACACATTTCTCCACCTTGAATTTTGCATTCGAAAAACCTTGACCAAATCCATCCAAGCCGACCAAGTAAGCCTTCACCGCTTACCTCTATACCCATCTACAATGGAGTTCACCAAGCCTTTTATAGGATTTATTACATGCAATCCATGGACACAATATCACAGGCTACCCAAAAAAACATGTGCTTTGACCTAAAAAACATATTTAACTCATTAATTCTTTCATTGATTCAAGGTTAACCCATCATACATGCCCCCCCACATATTCAATCTACCTAAATCTATGTCTAGAATTTTCATAGGTGACCCAATAAATCAGGGGTACACATGCTTATCTAGGTCTTACAGACGTATGCCCATTTACATGCAATCAATAATTTTTACAAATCCAAGGTAAATACATTTTTTTTTCTTTCACGATGACTCAACCATCACCACTCTTGTTGTTGCCTCCTCTCTGGCGATGTTAAATAAAAATTCATCTTCCATACAAAGACGAATGGTATTGAGGGCTCTTGCATCCAGATATTCACAATCCTCGTATGTCATGCTTTTCGATTTCTTTGTATTTCCCTCTAATGCCTTTTGCAATCTTTGTTGTATGAGCAGATCCTGCATGTTGAGCTTCCATAGCTCAAATTTATTCTTATCGTTGAATTTCTCCACCTCAAACTTTGAACTCTACACTTTCTCCATTAGCACAAACTTCCCAAAAACTACAGCTTATAAAACCAAGCTTTTAATATGGAAGAACAATGGTATAGTTTCAAGGTTAAACACCAAAAAATATTAATTAAAAGTTAAATCCAAAAAATATTTAATGTATACCTTAAAACCTTTTACTATAAAATGTTCACCTCTTCATTTATAAAGTGGATCCTTTATAAAATATATATTTTGGAACATCCTCCCATTTATTTACCAAGGCAATCCTTTATAAGAAAAACAATCGTCCACCTCATAAACAAATATGGCATTCACCCATTTATTTAAAAAAGAGTGCTCCTTAATAAAATATTCTTTGTGCATAATAAAACAAAAAAGTCTGCTCCAACTTCAAACCTCGTATTATGTACGATTCTTCATAAAATACCTTCCACGGTTTCCAACGCATGGGGTTTCACTTACTTTTAGCGGCCTTCACAAGATTTTGTAGGGTGATATCTTATCCTCTTTACCAAAAAATGCTTGTCTTCTCAGTTCGGCGGCTACCTCCAGCATGAGCATGAGATTTCGCGGCCTTCACCTCACACCCTACTTGGCTTTGAATCGACATAGAAAACCTCCTCCGCATTCAGTTAGCCCTTCACAAACCCTTGTTGGCCCTCGACCAAGTTTTGGAGAACCTTGGTCGTGTTTGACCATTTTTGGGACTTCGACAAGCTAGTCAAAGATGAAGCACCAGGCGAAGCGGAGATCGCGGGATCTCACCCCCTTTTGTGGACTTTTTGGGTTTAGGGTTTATGTAATGGGTATGGGATGTCGGCCCATGGGTATTACCCATGTTTAGGCCCCATTTCTAATGTATAAATAGATAGCTAGGCGATGTAAGAAGAGGCCAGTGTGCTAAGTGCAAGTGATGTAAGTAGTTGGATCTATGTGATTGAATCGGCTTTGTGCATATTGTGTGTTGAGAACTTGCAGAGCTAAGTGAAAGTGATTGAAAGAAGGCTCTGTGTTGTTCCAAGCTCGGGGAAGGAGGATCTGGCGAGGTGCACACAAATCTCATGTCCTATGCATACTTGGTTTTGTGGCTCTGTGCATGTAAGAGGATTGAAGGAAGATAATAAAGAAGATGAAGAGTTGGTGGACGTAGCCCCATGCTGGGGGTGAACCATGTATATCATGTGTTATGTGCTTTGTGCTATATTGTTCTTATATTTTCTTAGTAATGTAATCTTTATGTATTTTAGATGCATTTGATGTAGTAGCTCAGTGCTTAATATCACGAATGAATGATAGATATGATCTATTTCTATGTGCTAAGTGCTTGGATGTGTTAGATCCTGTTGAATATCGTGTTGTTCTATAATTAGGGTTTTACATGCGATGTGAATAAAGGGTTAAAGACTAATGAATGTAACTGCTAAGTGCTCTTTTAAGCATTGTGATCACATATATGTGTCCCATCTAGGTTGTAGACACTTGAGTCCTACAACCCCCCTTGCTTCTACCTAGGGTGAGACTTCATATGCTCTGCAGGTGTTTCCGAAAGGGATGGTATTTAGGGTTTTGTTGGTGCTCTATTGAAGCGTTGAACCCTGGGTTTGCCCCTATGCCAACAAATGGTTCAGTTGTCGGGACCTGAAACTATGATTGTTGGGAACTGAAGAAAAGAGAAATCTTTGTGCGTAAATTTGTTGATGTAGTGCGCAGTAATCTACTTGAATTATGAAGCTCTGTGCTAAGAAGAAAAGTCTGTTTTGAAGAAAAGAGGTAAGATCTTAAAGATTTGTGCTCTGATAAAGGTAAGGTAAGTGGAAATTTTTGTTTCGAAAGAATGGATCTAGGTATGTTTGATAGATTTTTTCCTAGTCTAAAAACTAGGGCACATCTTGAAGAAAGAAGAAATGATATGAATAGATCTGATAGAAATAGTGAAAGATATGTTATTCCTATGCATAGAAAGAATTTTTGGACTAACAAGTGGATGCAGGATCCTAGAAAGACTTTTTTTCATATCCATCACTGTGATCCCAGTGCGCAGTACAGGAAAGGTTGGGAATTGGTTAAGAGAAAGAGAGGATTAACTATTTGTTATAGTTGTAGAAGACCGAGACATCTTTCTAAGAAATGCCCTGGTAGAAGTCCTATTTGCCTTTGTTGTAAAGCTACTGGACATGAAGTTTTGGATTGCCCTAGAATTATTGCTAAAGTTGAGAAGGTGAACATGAGACAAGAAAACCCAGAGGAAGGTCAAGAGACTCAGAATATGCTAAAGAATCAGAGGTGTTGGGTATGTGTTATATTCTTTGCACAAGTAGTAGTGTTTGAGCATATGCGTCGGGCCTCAGGAAACGTGTCATGTATTTAGGTGGTTTTTTCGGCACATGGTTTTTTGTTGATGGTTTTCTATTTCCGGTTAAGAAATTAGGGTTTTGGACTAATCCAGGTCATTGGGTTAGGGTTTTGGATGCCGCTACCTCCTATATGTATATTGTATTGTAAACAATGTAACACAATGAATGAATATAATATATGTTGGTTTTCCCGGTTTGGGTTTGCAGGGGAAAAAATCTCTGTGTAATGTTTGTATTTTCCATTGTATCTTTTCTGTTCTTTTCTAAATATATGTATACAATAGACATTGTATAAGGTTAGAATTTACAAGAGGCTATATTATTGCAGATGAAAGAAACACTGAACGATCACAAAGACATCAGTTTATCAGATATCTTAAAAGAAATGTAGTGCATAGAAACAAGAATAGGAGACTTCGACATAGACTGTGTATTGGATGTGGAAACACAGGTGAACATTATGACAGAAAGTACTTGGGAAATCTTAGGAAATCCTGCTATGATTCCTTCATTGGGAGGAATAGGATTGTTTAAAGGAAAGTTGATAACCCTACATGGAAGACTTACTCATGTACCTATGAGTGATCATGGAGCATCAACATAAGAAGAATTCAAGGTCATTAAGTTTGTTGAGAACAACGCTCCTTTTTCACTTTTGTTAGGAAAGACTTGGATTGAGAGAGATCTGATCCGAAGGAAAGAAGAAGAGGAAGCTATAGAACAAAAAAAGAAAGAATTAAGGGATTTCATGGCTAGGAAAATAGCGAGACTAATACAAGAACAAGAGGACAATTCGAAGCAACTGAGGGCTAGAGACTTAGCTGTCGAAGTGGAAAGAATGCAAGAAGGCTTAAAGAACCTATCCATGCAGGAGAGTAGAGCACCTACTCCAGAAACAGTAAGAGAAGAAGTATTATCCTCGAACCTTGTGAAAAATCCTCAACAGTGCGAAGTTACTATACTCATATCAGATAAGAACAAGAATGGAAAGAGGAACCTAGAGACGTAGATCACAGGGAAGAAAGAAAGAAAGCTCGGTAAGAAGAAAGAAAATCTAGAAAACTTGCAGGAGGTTCCAGAGAGGACTTCGTAGAAGGAAGGTTTGCAGAACTTGAACCTCACCGGAATAGCAAAAAAACACAGATTGGCACTTCGCCATGACGAAGAAATATGACTGTTGGAGGCGTCCCGACCATTATAACAACGCTCCTGAGCGGATAGAAATGCAGTTATTTCCGAAACGTTCTCCATTGGACCATTGGGACCACGCCATAATGGATGGAATTGCATTGATTGAGGCATTCCTACCCATTGGAGGAGTATGTTATGATGTTATCTTTTAACCCATCGAATGTCTTACCATGGACACTTTTTCCAATTGTGATTATCCAATCCCACAGAGAACTAATCGCTTTCGTCCAGTTCTTATTGAAACCTTGCCATCCATTCTGCTACCTTGATTTTTTTTTCACTGACTCGAGATATTTGATCTCGAGCGTGTATGTCGGGAAACCTTAGCATAGTAGAGAAATCCATCGAATAAATCCTCATAGACCTAATGGCTAAGAAGGTCATGTCTGCAGGAGTATAGGCCTCATCCACGAGAGGAGTGCAAGCATCCCCATCGATTGGAAGTCGATTGGGGCCATCCTGAACTATAACAGAGAAGAGAAGCAAGCATCTTGATGACTTGGTGAATGCAAAGCTCATCCCATCGGTCCTGCCCAACTATATCTCGCCTCTGGCTGGTGCGGTTAGTCATGACAACGTCTCGAGGGACTTCGACTATACATTGATGATCACTGCGTACCTCTTGAAGGGGATACATTCAATTAGGATAAATTATGATGCTGAAGATCAATGACTTCAACTTGGGAGACCGCAAAAACTATGGCATGCTCGCACCACACAAGTATTTGACCAAGACAACAGGGAAGAAGTTGAATCTGTGGAGCATGGACATCGCGAGGTCCATGATCCTCAATGTGATGAAGATACCACACTTCGGCAGACATCATGAGGTTCACGCGTGCATTAAACTCCTCATGTCATGCTATCATGGTGGTTACCTATGGTTGGATAGATGCATGACAGTAGATCCGGCGCTAATCCATCGGATTAAGCATGCAAGGACCGGATCCTCAGGATTTTTACCCAGGGAAGGTGGCAGATCACGCCCTGGCGTAGCAAATAAAAGACACCTATGGTGATGTGGAGAAAGGGAAGCAGGGATACAAGGTATCCTCCATCTAGAATGGTGCAATGCGCCTAGCTTTCCATTTGATCATTGGTAAGTGCGTCAGGAAGAACAGACCAACGTAGGTCATGGGGTTTGTCATCGACCTCGTAGGAAAATGCGTTGAAGGCATGCAGATGAACTGGGCGAGCTACCTCATCAACCAGTTGGAGCAAGACTGTTGTGAAGCGCAAGACTAGGGCTATGAGTTTCACTTCAGCTGGTTTTTTATTCTCATTTCTTTCATTGCTTGAGAGATGCCAGAAGGAGCGACCTTCCCTGAAATTGAGTCGTCTGAACCACTGGCCGCGCAGTTCACTATGCTATGGTATTTGAGCGACATGGTGAAGAAATGGTAGTCCAATACGGTGTTCCACACCTACTACTTGTAGCTGAAGAGAGCCATTGAATCCTTCCCTCGCATGACATTGAATACACTACATCGATTCAGGCCATTCGTGAAGTTTCGCGCAGATAGGCATTTCATATATATCACTGCGTGCAAGGATGTGTTAGAATATAATGGATATGCTCATTTTACCATCACAAATATCACTATTGTCACCTAACCATAGGCCGAAGCCACCCTCCGAGCACCTTAACCTTGACAGAGAATCATTTCGGAAGCAAACCCTAGGCTAGATATCCAAACAAAGGGTAGCACACCTTTCCCCAAGGATAGCGCACCAAACAAGAGCTGATCAGATAGTCCAAACCATAACCAAGAGATAGTCCAAGCCAAAACCAAAATTTGCTAGCTGCAACAGTTGCAATGACAGCTCTCCTCCAAACATGCACACAAACTGGGCAACTGCAGTGCGCACAAGTGTTGCTCTACAATTCTGAGAATGTCTGCCAGAATGAAGACTAGCCTCTTGTATTTATACTAATTCTAGCTAACTGCCTGGGCCGAGTTCTCATTCTGGGTGTCTATTTACTTAGTATATAATATTTCTTTTGGCTAACTTCTTCTCTTGTAGGCTAATAACCTAATACCAATTATCCTCTTGAGATGACTTGTCTTTTAGGGTTATTAGCCAACTCATTAGGGTTTCTTCTTGCTTCCTGGAATATTTTATTCTCGTCAGGTTTACTCGTGGAGGTAAATACCTCCCGCAACTACCATAATATTAACACTCCCTCATAGCTAGGGAGGTATTACAGGTAATGGTCTTGAGCACAAACATACCATTCACCCAGTAGCATCCACATAGTTGTATAGACTATCTCATGACTAGATAATGAGAACCATCATCACCATCAATGTCATCAGTTGTATCATCTCTCAAAACCATAATCTATATGAGTAATTAGACATGATGTTGGATAATTCACTCACACCACAGAGTGACACAAGAGACATTCTTCTAATCTGGACATATGTCCTAAAAGAATAAATGTCCTGAACCATTTTTCGTCTGGTAAATCTTTGTCCATTGATCATCCATCTAGATGATAATCATTTTCAACACTGTTGATAGTCTTCAGGGCAATTAGAACAATATCATTCAATAGAACACAACTGTTTATATCCATAGTAGTACACAACTGCAATCTAGTGGTACACTACCACACCAAGTAGCACACAGGTACTTGATCAATGACGTATAGTCACAAATAGTGGAACACATCCACCACAGTAGTATACATCTATTATCTAGAGACATATAGTCTTCATAACAATCATCTGATATCAACCTGCACATAAAAAATGTTATGATATAAATTGAATCATCTAGGCCATTCTTCCACTCACATCTGTGAGATCTGAAAGAGCATATGCCCTTAGAAGGTTAAACATCAATGATGAGATATCTGGGATATTCTTCTCAAGCAAGGAATAATAAATGTCCTGATTTCTGAGCCTGGACCATTTCCCACCCTAGGCCATTCCTCCGACACTAAACAAAGTGCAACCTAGAGAGAATGAGTCTTCCCTAAGGAATGTATGTCCCTGATTGTTGAACCTGGACCATTCCTCACCCTGGGCCATTCCTCCGACACTAAAAAAATTGCAACCTGGAGAGAATGAATCTACCCTAAGGAATGACTGTCCAGACCATTTCCAAAGGAAATTACTGTCTTGCACCAACCTCCAAAATGGACCATTCCCCATGTTAACCACAATGGGAAATCATTTTTCGACAAGGCGGGCCAGTCTTCTTGAGTAACCCTCAAGAAGAGAGACTGACCTAGACCATTCCCCATGTTATCCACAATGGGAAATCGTTGTATATGGTACATCAACAATCCATCGAACCATTTTCATTACGAAAATGACCGTTCGATCTGGACCATTTTCCAAACTGGAAAATGCATGTCCATCAGAAATCTCAAAAAATGGTTGCCCATGAATCAATAAAATATCAGTGCTCCCTCTCAACCTAGGGAGCCATATCTTCCCTTTCAGCTAAGTTAGTTATCTCCATGAGCCCCATCTTGTCCCTTAAGTATGAAAACTTTATATTGGAAAAAGGCTTTGTTAAAATATCTGCTACCTACTCATCTATGGAGATATAATGGAGTTTCACTTCTTCTTCCTGGACTTTATCATGAATAAAGTAGTATTTGATCTCAATATGTTTCGACCAGTCATGAAACATTGGGTGTTCTGATATCCTCATACAACTTTGATTGTCACAGTATATTATGGTCGAATTTGGTACCTGATCAAGTAATCCAAAATTATCTTCCTTATCCATACTGCTTCGGTACATGCCTCACATGTTGCGATATATTCTGCTTCTGATGTACTGAGTGTGATAGACTTATATTTCTTATTGGCCCATGATATCATAACAGATACCAAACTAAAACACATCCTTGAAGTACTCTTTCTGTCTTCTGCACTCCCTGCCCAATCTGAATCTGTGAATCCATGAAGTTGTATATCACTGGATGAGGTGTATCTTAAACCATAGTTTAGCGTTCCAAGAATATATATTATAACATGCTTTGCAGCTATCAAGTGCTCATGTCTGGGTTCCACTTGGAACTGGCTTAAAATGTTTACCGCAAAGCAAATATATGGTCGAGTATTCACTAGATACATCAACGACCCAATTGATTGCTGATATACGAATGGGTCTACTGGATCATAATTTGAGTCTCTTACTTTTCTTATATCTGTGGTCATAGGAGTGGCCATGGATTTTCAATCCATCATTCCAAATTTCTAAAGAATCTTCACTGCATACTTTCCTTGTCCAAGGAATATTTCACCATGCTTTTGTCATACTTCTAGTCTCAAATAACAGTGCATGAGACCAAGATCTTTCATATCGACTTAGAAGCTAATTCCTTCTTACACTAGGTGATGAGATAAAATGCACCCGTTAAGAATAAATCGTCGACATACAATAGTAGAATCACAAGTGCATTGTTCACAACCTTGTAGTAGAGATTTGGATCTGTGTGACTCTTATAGAAACCAAGTCTTATTAAGAAACTGTCAATTATGGCATACCAAGCTCTTGGAGCTTGCTTGAGTCCATACAAGGCTTTCTTTAATATGCAAAAATGAGTGTCTCTGGGATGTACCTCAAAACCTTGAGGTTGTTCAATGTATACTTCTTCTTCAATTGCTCCATTGAGAAAGGTTTTCTTTACATCCATTTGATGTGAACTCCATCCCATGGAAGCAACAAGAGACATAATGGCTCTAATATAAGTATATCTGGAAACAAGAGCAAAGGTTTCGTCATAATATTCTCCCTCCTTCTGGGAGAACCCTCTAGCCACGAACCTTGCCTTGTATTTTTCCACGCTTCCCTCTACTGCATGTTTGATATTATAGACCCATTTTGAATTTACCACTGATTTTTCCTTGGGTCTAGGCATGATTTCCCACATGTCATTTTTCATGATAGACTGTATTCTTGTGTCATGGCTTCTTTCCACTATTTCTTATGAGCTGCTTCTTCAAATATGGTGGGTTCTTCATTTATAAGTTTTGTCATACATGATGCATAGTTGGAGAATATTTTGGGCTTCTTGCTTTCTATGAAAGTGCCACTTGGAGCTTTGAGTCTTTCTGCTTTTTGTAGAGTAGCTTCAAGCCAAGCTAGACGTTTTCTAGTTTTGGGTACAATGATTGATTCAATAGGTTTGCATGGTTGCATTGGATGATGAAGTTGTTTTGGTTCTTCATAACTTTCTGGAAGAGAGGTGCTTTCTTCTTTCGGCTCTTCATATTCTTCTTCCATGGATTCTTCTATAGATTTCTTGAAAGCCATATTCTCATTGAAGGTTATGTCTCTATTGACTTCAATGTTATGTTGTTCTAGAATATAGATTATGTAGGCTTTGGAGGATTCACTATATCCAACAAATATTCCCTTCTTTCCTGAGGGTTCTAGTTTCTTCCTTTTATCCTTAGGGATATGAATGTAAACAGGGCACCCAAATATTCTTAAGTGTTCCACATTAGGTTTCTTTCTTGAGAAGGATTATTGTAGAGTCATATCCTTCAATATGTGGTGGAGACTTCTGTTCTGAACATATATTGTTGTCATGACTGCTTCTCCTCATAAATACATGGATAAACCTTGATCATTCATTAGTTCCTTCACGGTTTCTTCAATGGATATATTCTTCCTTTCTACTACACCATTTTGTTGAGGATTATGAGGAATGGTTATCTCCCTCCTAATCCCTGTTTATTTGCAAAAGGCAAAAAATTCCTTGGATGTGTATTCTCCTCCATTATTTGTTTTCAAAGTCTTGATTTTCTTGTTTGTGAGGTTTTCTATTTCTTCTTTGAATTCTTGAAAATTCCTGAAAACTTCATTCTTTGTCTTCAATAGATATAACCAAGTCTTTCTTGAGTAATCATCTATAAAGGTTACATAATAAAGAGAACCTCTTAGAGATTTGACTGGCATTGGAATGCAAACATCTCAATGTATTAGATCTAGTATTTCCTTAGATCTATTATCTCTACTTGAGAATGTCTTCTTAACATTTTTACCAAGTTCACATCCTCTGCAAATTCCTTCATGTGTATATTGTAGTTCTGGTATTCCTTCAACCATTTTCTCAAGGAAAGGTAATGCTTGATAGTTAATATGAGCACACCTTCTATGCCAAAGTTCATTGGGATTAGCTTCATCATGTACAAGATCTTCATCATTACGTTCTAGTAGTCAGTATAATCTGCCTTTATGAGTTCCAATAACTCTATCATTCTCTATGTTGGAGTCTCTAGACCAAGATAGTACTTAACCATCTACAAAGGCTATTCTATTTACTTTGTCTTCTAGGCAAGATATATATACAAGATTCTTTTCTAAATCAGATACATATAAGACATTAATCAAATGAACATTGTTACCAGATTCCAATTTGATGGAGGCTTGATCAATTCCTTTGACTTGATAGGTGTTCTTGTCTCCAAGTTCTACCTTGTAGGATGCCTTATTTTCATTCAGATTGGAGAGTCTGACCTGGCCCCATGTCATATGCCTAGAAGCTCCACTGTCAATTATCCACATGTCATCTTCAAGAGTTCCTCTAAGAGATTAATAATGTAGATGATCTGTCTTTTCATTCATGATTTCTATTGACTGATAGCTGGTCAAACTTTGACTAGTCAAATGTTGACTTTGACCCAAAATATCAACCTTGACATTTTTTCCTTCTGAGAGTGCCAATAGGTGCACTGGACTAAGGCACACTAGAATATCCTCTCCTTGAGTAAATTTTTCCATCATAAGGTGCTTGGAAAGAGGTTGTTAGGGTTTGCAGTTGCACCTACTGGTAACCCTAGTGGCAATTCTTAAGTAACTGCACCTGCTAGAAAACCTAGCGGCATTTCTTCAATGAGCTTGATAATCTTATGGCTTAGCTTCCTTCTATTGGTTAGACTAACTAAAGGGGGTGTGGGCCCATAACCTGTTAGAAAAATGGGTGTGCTCATGTCACCATAGACAATATAGCAATATTGTCACCCAACCATAGGCACAAAGTCCACCCCCGAGCACCTTAACCTTGACAGACAGAATAATTTTGGTAGCAAACCAATATCCAACCAAGGCTAGCGCACCAAGCAAGGATAACCAAATACCAAGCAGAAATTCCAAACCAATAACCCAAGACAAGATCACTACTGCAACAGTTGCAGTTCTCCTTCACTCATGTGCACTTCTTGTCCTTATGCAGTCATGAGTGAGTGAGTGACAAATGAGATCTAGCTCCCTTTATTTGTACTTCTCCATCTTAACTGACTAGGCCGACTTCTCTTCCAGGCGACTAATAACTCAATATTAATTTATTCAAGCCCACTTATCTTCTAGGGTTATTATCCAAATCTTTAGGGTTTCTCTTGCTTCCTGAAATATTCTAGTCTCGTCAAAGGTTACACGTGGAGGTTAATACCTCCCAAAGCTACCATAATATCAAAACAAAGAACATTGTCGAACCCAAAATTCTTGCTCTTTCGTAAATTGCAATTAGTCAACAGAGTCTTCATCCAAGTAAGTATAATGGTTCTCTAGTCAAACATTATGGGTCTCAAGAAATCAACCCCATTCTGCATTTGTGACCGAGAAGCCAAGTGCAAGGATGTAGACCCAAAAAAGTGCACCATAGTATACAATATTACCTTGAGACTCAGGTTGGTTATATGCTTGATAGGCTCTTAAGAGCCCATTTTTTCCATGCCATCCTCGTAGTATTCATTTATGTATTCATTTATAGTCGAGCCACCTCCCCCATAGGTTGTGAAGTTGGGAACTTACCCTCTACATGATAAACCAGTAATGAACTAGATATCTTCAACTGTGATGGTTAGTGAATTCCCACCGAGCATAAATGCCTCTGCGTTTGCATGCCAGTAATCAATAATGAGATTGAGCAATCTCCTTTGAGCTCAAATTCCACTCATTTGGAAAAGCTTATACATTCCGCATTTTTGGAGAGCTTATTTGGCATCCTCATCATCAATCATAGAATTATCAATCTCTTAATGCTCATGTTCCCTCCAATGAACAAACATCCCTCTCAAAATCTAACACAAGGAGATTTAATATTTTGTTTTTTTTTTCAATTTCATTTTGAGCATCTGTGGGTCCCTATTATAACAGTCGTGGATATTTGTGACTGGTGTTTCTACCAATCGCGTATATCCGTGGGATACTTTGAGGAAAATAGCGGATGCGCAACATCATGAGGAGAAAAGGGGGGGTATCCCTTAATTTCTCATGAAAATTAAAAACTTTATGGGTGAATTTGAAAGTAATGAATTGAGCACTTACTTGGTCTGGACGGTTTGTGTTTTGGTCGCTCCAAACTGCCACGATCTCCAAGTCAAGTTGGAGTGGTTTGCTGAAATTTGGGTAATTTTGGTACAAGTGGTAAAAACGATGTTTTAAAATGGTAAAATAGCCTTATTTATGCAATTTTTTAGAAACCCATTTTCAATAGTTTATCATTTTTTCCTTAAAATGAACTAATATCAAGGTATGTTGTAGTGTTGTGATTGCCTTGGCAGGTTATAAAACTATATTTTTGGTACTTTTGGTCCTTTTCTCAATTGACCGAGTCTTTTTCAAGACTCTGGGCAGGTAATTTTTTCATGTAACTAGCATTCAAAGTAGGCCTCACGTGCCTCCAATATTTGCATTAACAATTGCGACAACTTTTCCCTAGGGTTGACCCCATTAACTTGTGACATAAACCCATCTCTCTAATCAAAATGTTTTCTCGTTGATGGTAGAGCCTACCTTCCATGGGCTCCCTATTTAGAACCCCTTTTGTATTTTTTTGCTCATTCTGCAAGTTTTCTTAGGCTCGAGAGTCCTATTTAGTCCCTCCATGATTCTACATTGAAGTTGCATATCTTCTTCTCATTTTTTTTTCTGGCCATTACCTATGGGAATCCCTCAAACGTATGTTGCTATGTATGACATCATTTTTTTAGAATCTTCAACAGGTACTGTATTCTTTACTGGCATATAGTGTAGGTTTCATTCTGCTTGCACTATGCATTGATCAGTATCGTTCACATATTTTCAATAGGTCAATCCCATTCGTTCAGGACATCATACCTTTCCAGTTGTTTAAGGATGTCACTTATGGATGGTAGAGCTTTACCTCTCCATGGGTGTCTTAGTTAGTACCTCGCTGGCATTTTTTAGCACCCATGCTACAATTTTTTTGTAGGATCAGAAGCCCTCTTTAGTCCTGCCATGTATTTCTGTTGAAGCCTCATGAATTCATCTCAATCTCTTGTTGGCTAACTTACCTGAGGGCTTCCAAAATTTTATTGAGTTGTAATTGTTAATTTTTCATAAGCTAGGTTAAGCATGAATTTCATTCCATTTTAGCATTTCATTTAACCATAAACAATAATGTTGTAGCAACCAAGATCACAAGAAGAAACACCATGCACAAGAACACAAGAAGCATCCTGGGAAACCCTTCTCAACAAGGGAAGAAAACCCAGCCAAATCCTTTGTTATATTCTTTAAGAGAAAGACCTTCACGTCCAAGAAATACCTAGCACACAAGAGGGTTATTAAACCCTATAACTCTAGTGCCCAAGAGAGGTGCACACCTTTTTCCAAAGGAGTGTATTTGCTGAAATTTCAAAACTCACAAGTATGATCTGATTCCACAATGGGGAATCATCCCTTACTTATATTAAACTTTGTCAAATCAACAAAGGCATTTATTGGCTCAACAGGTCTGACCTCTCTAAGTCACTTTATAATTTATTATTATTATTATTATCATTATTATAATTAATATTAACAATATTAATTATCTTTTACATTTATTATTAATCATATTAAGGTGGGGCCGACCTGTACCCTTTACATAAAAATTAGGGTTACAAGCAGGTCTGACTCTTGAACAACATATAGCAAAGGATATGATACACCCACTAGTGCTCATCCACTAGGGGCACATCCATAGGGATGTCATAGCTCTGGCTCACTGCATTACACAGAAGAACCAGATCTACACACGTTCACATGTGCTCATCCACAGGCACATCCACTATACAGATCTTCTTTCCCACTACCTCACACAGGAGAATCATTTGGAGTTTTCTCGTCAACTCTGTTACTCAGAGGAGGCTAACACATCATCTTCATTTCTATTCACATGATGATGCACCCAGCACTTTGGGATTTCACACGTTCACCTTGTGCTCAGCCATGGGCACGTCCAACTCATCAGATCATATTTTCCACTGGATAATCATCTGGAGTTCTTATCACTCTCTGAATGGAGGAGGTCATCTCTATGTTCCTATCTTTGTCTAAGGCAAGAACCACGTACCCTTCTTAGGGGATTTTTCTCAGGTTTGTAAGCTAAGAGAAAGACTTCACATAGTTGCAATGATCCACACCTCACAGGTTTGTAAGATGGAGAATGTCTCACATAGTTGCATTCATCAACACTCCCTCTCAACTAGGGAGGCATTATTTATTATTCCAAGTCTCACACAGATGTATTTTGAATTTTGTCTTGGTCGGATTTATCGGCACTCCCTCTTAACTAGGGATCCATTCTTCACGAAGTTAATTTGGTGAAGATATATGGAATCTACTCATGTGTAGGAAGGTACTACATGTGTACGATTTTCCTCTACATCATATCTGTGATATAAGGATATTTCATCTCATCGTATTTCAGTCCATCAGGAAACACTGGATTCTCAAGGATCTTTACTCACAACTCTTGGTTATCATCATAGGATCCATCTCATGGTCAAGTACATCTGTCAGAAGCTTGTGAAGCCACATTGCTTCGCACACTTGATGCTATATACTCTGCCTTTGTGGTACTCAAGGCTACAAAGTTTTGTTTCCTGCTGCATTAGGAAACCATGGAAAACTTCACGATAGAACATCAGCCGAATGTGATTTTTCGATTTGTTGTACTTTCTACTCAATCTGAATCGACATATCTTGCAAACTCAAGTTCATATTGGAGGCATATCTCAGGCCATATCCAACTGTGCCTCGTATATATCTCAATACATGTTTTGTTGTTGTCTAGTGATTCTGTCTTGGTTGACTCGTGAAATGACTAGGAACATTCACTGCATGGCATGAATCAAGTCTGGTGTTAACCAGATACATTAGTGATCCAATCAGTTGTGGATCAGTCTCGTCTGAGTCATCATCAATCGTCTTCTTTAAATCCATCACAGTGGATTTTTCATTCTATCATACTGCACTTCTTTAATATTTTCATTGTATATTTTCCTTGACTTAGGAAAATCTTATTGGTCCTCTGTCATACTTCTTGTCCCAAGAAGTAGTGCATCATACTCATATTCTTCATCTTGAATTCAGAAGTCAAGGATTACTTGTATCCAACAATGCTTTCTGAATAAGTTATCACGATCAGGTTCTCGTCACCAACACTGTATAGGTTTGGATCAGCAACACTCTTGATGAAACTCATCAAGAATCCATCTATCTGTTATAGTTTCCAACTCATGGATGGTAGTATGGATGGAAGTGTATCGGGTTCACTGATTCATGTGTCTCATCATAGACAACTCCCTATATTTATGAGAAACTTTTGGCTATAGATCTCGTTTTGTATTTCTCAACACTTCCATCAGTTGCTTGCTTGATCTTATAGATCCACTTGGAAGTTACCACAGACTTCCCTTTTTGGTCCCTGAATAATATTTTATGCATCATTCTTTAAGATATATTGGTATTATTTTGTTATGGCATATTTCCATACCGGTTCTCTTGTTGCTTCTCTAAGACAAGGAGTCTCAACATCAATGAAGTGGCTCATGACTGAAGGATAGCTCGAAATTTTTTTTTTTTTTTTTGCTTTCTCGGAATGTGCCTTGAGAAGCTTGTATGTTTCTCTGCCTCTTGCAGAGTGAGTCTAGGTAGGCATTTTATGCCTTACTGGAATATCTTTGAACATATCAATTGGAGATCCTGGATAACCTGGAGTAATGCCTATCCCCCTCTGAATCGATGAAGGGGGAGAAGGTATTGTCTCACTGTCAATCTCCATCTGAGATTCTCTAGGTCTTTAAAAAATATATATATCTCTTCTTCAAGGAGAACGTCTCTGATTGTCTCAATCTATCTCTAAATAGGGATGTATTTGAAGATTCATTGTATCATTTCTTCCTAAAGGATCTATCTTTGACTTCTTCTCTTTTGGTACATGAAAATACATTGGGCACCCAAATAACATGAAGTGTTCGATCTCAAGCTTCATTCTAGTGAAGACTTCTTCGAGAGTTATGCTTTTCAAAGTCTAGTGAAGACTCTTGTTCTACTCATATACTATGTCATGCATGCTTCTTCCCATGGAATCCTAGAAAGATTTTGATCATGCTTTGTAGCATTGGTTGTCTCAATGATGGTTCTATTCTTCTTATTTCTCAAATGGTTTTGGCTCCTTCTGAGTCAAGTGACTCCATCTGAAGGATAAGCATCTTATTTTCTTCATAACCTATCTGGAACAAGAAAACAAAAGGAACCAACACAAGAATACCTCTTAAAGGAGAATAATGAGTACATCTCTAGAATCAAAATAATTTTAAGGAATATTGTCACAGCTACAACACCTACTTGTAATGTAACAAACTTTTAGAAGTATAGGTTAGAGGAATGACAATTACAACAATCAAACTTGGAGTATTTACTTTGAGTGTGTTGTTTCTCTAAATGCATTGAGATCCCTCTGGATCCATGACTTCAGTAAGGTTCCTTCCTCCTACAATTTCACTCATGACAATGATACAAATGATATATATAAGTGCATACTTGAGGATGTTGATATGATTTCTCCAATGGTTCTTGGGTGATCTCTATCCTCTGATTTTTTTATGGAGAAGATAGTCACAGTGTCACCTTTTGTAATCTTTGTTATTTTGAGGTTGGCCCTTCAATGTAAGGGCTTGAGTAGGTTATTGGATTCCTTTTCCTAACGTCATCTTCCTTCCATTCATTGATAGTTGTCTCTGGTAAACCCTTTTGTATTACCCACAATAAGTCTTCCTCTGAAGTCTTGTCTTTCAATAACTTTGAAGTTTCTTGATCCATCAAGCTTATCTTCCATCATAGTTTATTTTCATCATTATTTTAGATTCTTCACAACCCTTTGTCAACTAGGCTAGAAAACCTAACGGCTAGGCTAGGCTAGAACTTTTAGATTTTATTGGACTTATGACTGCCAACAATAAGAATTTGAGATATGAGAGAACATTGGTGAGCTGAAGAGATCCTTCAATGAGTTTGCAGAAACCCTAATTCTAAAATTTCTGCAGAAATTAGTGAAACCCTAGAAACCCTAGGGCCAAAATTTCAAAATGCTCGGATGTCACTATGAGAATCTTTGGAGATGCACTAGGGGAGGCCGTACTCTCCTATGCCAAAAATAGCCCCAACTTTCAAGTGTTTAAGGGATGAAACACCTCATAAAGGAAGGTCGTATGGATTTTTCGGAATCCTTAGGAGGGTCGTACGGTTCTGCAGAAGAGAGAGGAGACTGGTAGATGCTTGTGCAATGGGTTCTTCAAGACCTATGCTCTGAAACCATGTTAATTTTTCATAATATAGGTTAATCATGAAGTTCATTCCATTTTAACATTTGACTTAACCATAAACAATAATGTTGCAGCACCCAATATCACAAGAAGAAACACCATGCACAAGAACACAAGAAGTATCCTGGGAAACCCTTCTCAACAAGGGAAGAAAACCCAGCCAAATCCTTTGCTATATTCTTCAATAGAAATACCTTCACCTACAATAAAGACCTAAGACACAATAGGGTGCTTAAACCCTAGAACTCTAGAACCCAAGAGAGGTGTGCACCTTTTTCCAAAGGAGTGTACTTGTTGAAATTTCCAAACTCACAAGTATGATCTGATTCCACAATGGGGAATCATCCCTTACTTATATTAGACTTTGTCAAATCAAAAAAGGCGTCTATTGGCTCAATAGGGTTGACCTCTCTAAGTCACTTTATAATTTATTATTATTATTATTATTATTATCATTATTATAATTAATATTAACAATATTAATTATCTTTTACATTTATTATTAATCACATTAAGGTGGGGTTGACCTGTACCCTTTACATAACAATTAGGGTTACAAGCAAGTCTGACTCTTGAATAACATATAGCAAAGGATTTGATACACCCACTAGTGCTCATCCACTAGGGGTACATCCATAGGGATGTCATAGATCTGGCTCACTGCATTACACAGAAGAACCAGATCTACACACATTCACCTGTGCTCATCCACAAGCACGTCCACTCTACAGATCTTCTTTCCCACTGCCTCACATAGGAGAATCAATTGGAGTTTTCTCATCAACTCTACTGCTCAAAGAAGGCTAACACGTCATATTCACTTATGTTCACATGATGATGCACCCAGCACTTTGGGATTTCACACATTCACCTTGTGCTCAACCACAGGCACGTCCAACTCATCAGATCGCCTTTCCCACTGGATAATCATCTGGAGTTATTCTCACTCTCTGAATGGAGGAGGTCATCTCTACGTTCCTAGCTCTGTCTCAGGCAAGAATCACGTACCCTTCTTAGGGGATTTCTCTTAGGTTTGTAAGCTGAGATAAATACTTCACATCGCTGCAATGATCCACACCTCACAGGTTTGTAAGCTGGAGAATGTCTCACATAGCTGCATTCATCAATAGTAATTTCATTACATATTAACTGCTTGCACTTTTAGGCCTAATTTCGGCCCCAGTTTTCCCTTGTTGAACCAATTGCTTATGAAATCCTATCAGTTTCCATCCTTGCAATTTACGCCTTTGCAAATCGACACCTTAACCCTGGAGGAAACATTCCCTGAGTGTCCTTATCTTGTACATGCTTCCTGGCATTGAGCATAGGTATGTTCCTTGTGCTTTGGAACTAGTTTGCTTTCCTACGACACTTGTTTCCTCCATTCTACTATAACATTCTTTTATTCTTTTTTAGGCTTTAATAATATGAAAAAGACAAAAAAATTCAAAAAAACAAAAAGGAGGGGAAAAGTCTATCTCTTTTGTTGGAAGCAATCTTGTCTCCCTTGAACAAAGCACAATCTTGAGTCAGTATCTCAATATTTTTTGTTTGGTGTGAATTTAGGCGACTTCTCATTTTTTAGTATAATCTCCCCCGGTTGGTTATTATTCCAACCATATGGATCATTTGTTGATGCCTCCTGCATCACAAATGTATCCCAATGTATAATCCATGTTTCCTAACTCATATAATGTGTCATGATTTTGTTCAAGGGAATTTTTAGCTTTAGTCATCCATTCTACAGTAAGTCTATGACCTTTCAAGTCGGCCTTCTTGAGTTCATCAAGTGCATTTCATTATCACAAGGTCCCTATTGACTTCTTACTAGCGGGTCTACTCTTATCGCTCTGAAAAATTGCTCTGAGAATATGACCTAGAGTTGCACCATGGACCTATTTCCATTATTGATAGGTGACCTTGCACTCAGCAGATGACAAACCATCATTGGTCGTTGACTAAGTAGTTTCCCTTGTGTTCGACATCAACAAGAATAATCACACATAGGGATTCATGCAATACCTTGGTTTCCATTTGATCCCATTGGTGGATTCATCGTCTTTGTTGGTAGTCTCCTTTATTGGATATTATTCAGAGAGTCTTTGTCATGCATTATTCCATTTGGTGTATGTCGTAGTTGTACCTCAGTGTGGTCCTTACAATATTTTCGTCCGATTCCTTCCAAATCTTTGGCCTCCTGCTACCCCTCATGCTGGATGATGGAGGATGCCTTAATGCTTTCCTTCCAGTGGATGTCTTCCTATCTACTTCAACACATCTTGTTCTAGGAAAAATATTTAGAGTTTTATTTGGTACCTTGGGGCTTGCAGTCATTAGTGGCAGGTTCCCTCTCCAATGACATTGGGAATACATCAATGTCCCCTGATCGATAAATACTACCAGGTGTCCGACTCCAGCTCATTTATTCACACTTGTTAGTTTGTACCAAGGTACCATGACGCCCATTATAATCATCATTGGGTTTTCTTGCATTTTTTAACAGTATACATTAATGACTGGTAATCAAATGATGTCTCACTTTGTTCGACCCCAACACATCCATTCACATGGTGTAGACTCATACCACGGTGGATCGTTGTGAAGACTTCGGGTGAAGTACGAGCATCACATCTTTTGTGCTCCTACCCAACATATATTGTACCACCCCTCAAACATTGGTACGTATAGAGGATCAATTTGTTCACTCCATTGGTTCCATATATCCTCTGATTTTTATTTTTAGACATAGCTCCATTGTGTATCCATTTGTGGTGATCTACTTTGACATGGATCCACTGTATATTCTTTGTGTCCATGCTTGTTTCTTTCTATATCACATGGATCCATTGTGTATTGTTTGTGTTCATGGACATCAGTCATACTTTCATATATGTCATGGATCCGTAGTGTACTTGATTTGGTGGCCATGCTTACATCACTCATGAGCATGGGTATGCTCGACTTGGGAAGATAATACTCTTACTTGATATCTTCTAATGCTTTTTTTTCTTAGATCAGTTGTTTGGTAACCTTCATTGGATATACTTCAATGCATTCTTGCCTCTCAGAGTTATAATTTATTTCTACCATCAAGTGCCCTTCTGACCTCACACATTAGGGGGCATCTATAATACTACAATTTTCCACGTCAATTGCATTGTGAGACGGCGTATTCCTTGTCCCAGGCATGCAAGTTTAAATCCCAATTTTCCTCAACAAACTCATTTAAAAAAAAAAAAAATTAGTTTCATCCACGGGTTAGTTGTGTACAACTCGCAGTTGTCTGCAACTTGTTAGTTGAAAACTCACAGATTCCCTCAAAAAAGTTGAAAAATAAAATAATTCCCTATTTTTGGGAGGGGATTTCAGTTGGGCTCGTTTCCCAACCTCCATGAGCCCATACTCAACGGAATTCAACCTCATTAACCTCTTGAGGATGGTATAAATGTACCTTTGGTGGCATGGATGATGAGGAAAACCTAGGTGCAAAGTTATGTTGAATAATTTGCAAGTCTCCCTATTCCCCTTCATTCTATGAGTAGCATCCCCTTGATCTGGAACCCTTGTTCCAACCTTCCTTTCTCTCTATTATATGACCATAAGGTGTGTTCCTATTCTTATTGGATCATTTGAGGAAGGGAAATCTCATTGAGTGATGTTTGAAGCACCTTTTCGAGGAACCTAGGCGGTTGGCTTTGAGGCAGTGTCGACGGTTGGAGTCAGGTTGTAACCACTTATTTCTATCATTGCTAATAAAGAGTTCTCTTTTCCCCATACTTGTGTAGTATTGATTCAACTTGTTTATATATGTCAAGTTACTTCACATATTTCAATCTATATATCTATTACTTGTATGATTTAATGTTATAACTACCTTGTTGCAACACTTTCTTGATCTTTTGTTGTAGGTTAGCATAAGCAAGAATCAAGAGCGGTACTAGGGTTGAGAGCGAGGAACGACACAAAACATAAGGATAAAAGGTGTGAAATCTTCTTTCCTCTCTGATGAAGTAGTTATTTATTTACAAGTTTTGTATGTGGGTTAGGGTGTTGTCTTTTATATGGTCAATCTCTATTGTGACATGACCCAAAGTCACGAGGGAAAAATCCCATAACAACATGATTGCATAAATACATAAATGTACCATAGCAACAAGTGTTTCATAAAAAATATGCATCCTTTTGAAGCCATGTTGCATGTCATCTCTCAAAATATTTTATGTTGGTTACACTCCATACTTTGTTTCTTACATGTTTAATATGCCATGACAAAGCACAGTCGATATAATTAATATAAAAGGTTTCTTGTTGTTCCATTAATTATAAAATTAGAGAATTTAAATAATATAGCTACTTACAAAATGTTCAATTAAACCTTGATACTTGACCATATACTCACAACCCATAATTAACAGAATGTCGATCAATTCTTCGGTTGGCTCTTCTTTGTATGTTAGCACCTATTAGAAGACATCTATGGATGAGTGTAAATTAATTATTTAAATATGAAGATCACAAAAAATATGAAATCTTAAGGTCAAAAACCAAAGTACTCACAAACTTTGTGATCAACCATTTTCTTCCTCGTCATCTTGTCTTATGTGCTAAATGGGTTCCATTTTTTTTCTTTTCTTTTCTGCAACAAAATAATTAAAAATTAGTATTTCATGTGATAATTAAATTTGATGTACACAAAATAATAAATCAATGATTACATATCTCTGATGCACATTGTTGTTGGCATGGCTCATCCTATGATGCAATTATGTTCATTTATTTTACCATCTCTTTGCACACGTTTTTGGACATCCATGTGGTCATGTGTTGGTTTTCCCCTTATTTGTTCCTTGGAATGTTCATAATCTCCCTAAAAAAATAAAAGCTAAAAATAATTAGATGTAAAAATACATTTTTTACAACAGAAGATACCGGTGTGTATAGTAAATAAGTATGCAATAGTGTGTATAGTAAATACGTACGCACCAGTGTGTTAAACATGTGTATACACACCAGTGTGTTAAACATGTGTATACGCATCGGTGCATTACACATATGTATACACATCGGTATATGATAGAACTAAGCTTGCAAAATAAAAAACGTTCTACAAACTGTTGTATTCACGCGGTGCTTTATAAATTAATAAACACACTAGTAAATAAGTATTGTCGATTACTCACCACCAACCCATGAACAAATTTAAAACATGAAGGTTTCCATATAAAAAACAGTATTACTTCCATTTTAAATTAAGTGGTGTTTTTTATATGATAATACGCACCAATGCTCTTTGTTTTTAAAATGTGCACCGTTGATAGTGAAGGCGGTTTTTTTTTAATATTATTTTTATTTCAAATTCAACGGTGTATTTGACATGAATATGGGCATCAATGCGCTTTTGATCGGTGCTTATTCTTGAATATTTTGTGGCTATAGTTGGAAGAGATCTATAAGAAAACATAGTTCTATAGTTCAAATATTGGGTAACCCAACATGGAACCTTGAAACTTTATAAGATTTTGTTAAAAGGACAAACACCTTAAAGCAACAACAAGTACATCTTAAATGAGATTTAATCAAAGTTCCCTCAACTAGTAAGACAATTGTTGCTAACTAATAATTTCTAAATTGGGATGTTTGATCTAGAAAAGAGTCAAAGATTGAGTAAATCCA
>SNQJ01S0027332.1:0-14999 GCA_010110895.2 Picea sitchensis | reverse complement strand
CATATACTCACAACCCATAATTAACAGAATGTCGATCAATTCTTCGGTTGGCTCTTCTTTGTATGTTAGCACCTATTAGAAGACATCTATGGATGAGTGTAAATTAATTATTTAAATATGAAGATCACAAAAAATATGAAATCTTAAGGTCAAAAACCAAAGTACTCACAAACTTTGTGATCAACCATTTTCTTCCTCGTCATCTTGTCTTATGTGCTAAATGGGTTCCATTTTTTTTCTTTTCTTTTCTGCAACAAAATAATTAAAAATTAGTATTTCATGTGATAATTAAATTTGATGTACACAAAATAATAAATCAATGATTACATATCTCTGATGCACATTGTTGTTGGCATGGCTCATCCTATGATGCAATTATGTTCATTTATTTTACCATCTCTTTGCACACGTTTTTGGACATCCATGTGGTCATGTGTTGGTTTTCCCCTTATTTGTTCCTTGGAATGTTCATAATCTCCCTAAAAAAATAAAAGCTAAAAATAATTAGATGTAAAAATACATTTTTTACAACAGAAGATACCGGTGTGTATAGTAAATAAGTATGCAATAGTGTGTATAGTAAATACGTACGCACCAGTGTGTTAAACATGTGTATACACACCAGTGTGTTAAACATGTGTATACGCATCGGTGCATTACACATATGTATACACATCGGTATATGATAGAACTAAGCTTGCAAAATAAAAAACGTTCTACAAACTGTTGTATTCACGCGGTGCTTTATAAATTAATAAACACACTAGTAAATAAGTATTGTCGATTACTCACCACCAACCCATGAACAAATTTAAAACATGAAGGTTTCCATATAAAAAACAGTATTACTTCCATTTTAAATTAAGTGGTGTTTTTTATATGATAATACGCACCAATGCTCTTTGTTTTTAAAATGTGCACCGTTGATAGTGAAGGCGGTTTTTTTTTAATATTATTTTTATTTCAAATTCAACGGTGTATTTGACATGAATATGGGCATCAATGCGCTTTTGATCGGTGCTTATTCTTGAATATTTTGTGGCTATAGTTGGAAGAGATCTATAAGAAAACATAGTTCTATAGTTCAAATATTGGGTAACCCAACATGGAACCTTGAAACTTTATAAGATTTTGTTAAAAGGACAAACACCTTAAAGCAACAACAAGTACATCTTAAATGAGATTTAATCAAAGTTCCCTCAACTAGTAAGACAATTGTTGCTAACTAATAATTTCTAAATTGGGATGTTTGATCTAGAAAAGAGTCAAAGATTGAGTAAATCCACGATTGAAGGATCATGATTAGAGTTCATTCCAAAGTTTGGGCATGTGGTTAATTAAGGCACATTAAGAATTGAGTAATCACAATCTTTACAATGGGTTTTCATAAGTGTAGGTACACATCATAAAAACATGAGTCTTAGGTGTAGGCACAACTAAGAGTGATGGGTAGGTGCATATAGATGATACACAAATTTGATATCGATCTGCACATTACAGTGGCGTGGATAGATAATAGAGTGAATGGTTATGAATGGAAGCTCGATGGTGATAATGAATTGTCACGTGTTTTCTCTATGTCTCTTCATCTTCCTAATACAATTGTATTAATGAATCGCTAGAAATGAACATATGGGATGAGAGAGCACTTCATAATCCTTTAGGTTGTATTATTCATGCCCCAATTTAATTGTAATAGGGTTCATGGAACTTGTTGTGTTAGTGTTAGTTGGTTGATAGATAGATAGTTGTGTTGAAAAGTTTCATGATGTTCATTTTTTCTTCCAAGGAAAAAAATCAAGTAATGTAATTAGAGGTTAACAAAATTAAATGAGAATAATACCACGAAGGGTATTTCCATCATCCTTATAGGGTAAAAAAACTTGAAAGACCGATAGGCCTAAGTTTGGAACTAATATTTGCAAAGAGCCAAAAACTACAAAAAAATATTCCAGCATTTACATATTAGGGGATTACACTCCACCCTTATGGAAACCATAATACAAAAAATATTATCATCACCATTAAACAAAAAAGAACTTCATAAACCAACATATACTTCCTGAAGCATTCCAAAATTTCATGGTTTATCACTATCAGAGTCTTTCAAAAATTCTTCTCAAAAATAGACAAAATCCTAAAGCTAGGATTCATGTCGATAAGTAGAAGAGTTTCCTTGTTGGGACTCTTTGATCTCCCAATTTATTTCTTACAATTCAAGGACATCCTTGGATAGCCTATTAACTTCATTATTAATTTCCCTGTAAACATTAGTTACATATATATTATTAAAGGAAGATTGCAATTGTTTGTCATCTCGATAGGGGGGTAGTAACAAGAAATTTCCCACTTCGACCTCTCCATTCACCCATTGGATCACAAGGAGGGAGTCCTACATGACTTGAAGCTAAGTCATTCATTTTTCAATAGAAAGTAGTAAGACCAATTTTAGGGTTGTAAGTTCCCTTTGATTATTTAACAACTGACTTGTGTTGGCTTTGAAGTTGAGAGTATGAATTTGAGAGAGGAAAAGTACTCCCCATGCTCCTCCTTTGGGTGGAGCTCCCTAGGATGCTCCATATAAGAAGGACCAAGGGGTTTGAGTGTCAATAATCATGTCAAAATTTTGTGCATGTTGAGGGGACAAAGAGAATTGAGGGAATGTGCTTATTATATTCAGACTTTGAGATGCACATTTGAAGGGTAGAGTGTCCATGTTTTCAAATATTTTTCTGTTTCTTCCAATCTAGACTCCCTGTGCTATGATGAGGAGAAAGGTTTTGATATATTTTGTTTATTTGACATTATGTCAGTTTCTTAAAGAAAATTTGATTGATTCTACTTTCCATTTTGATTTCAACCCTGTAAGTCCTTTGATTTCATTCCAGACCTACTTAATGAGTGGATAGAGAAGGATGATATGTACATTTGTTTCAAGATCAAATTCACATAAATTACATCTTCCAGGGACCTCATAGATTATTTTTTGAAGTAGATCATAGGTTAGGGATCTATTATTCAGAATAAGCCACATAAAGATTTCAGATATGGCAGGGAATTTATGTCTTTCCTAGAGCTCCTGTTCAGATTTCTGAAATCAACACAGAGTCTAATTTCTCCACTCTTTTTCCTCACTAGGACTAGGTTGGCTACCCACTCAAAATATCTCAAAGGCAAAATAATCTAAGCATCCAAAAGATTCTTCACCTCCCTTTCCATAATAGGCAATAGCATAGGATTTATTTGTCTTAATTTCTGCCTAAATGGCTTGGCCTCCTCTTTCAATGGGATCTTGTGTTCAATGACACTAGTGTCATATGTTTTGAGATCTTCGTATGTCCAAGAAAACACATCATCAAATTCCTTTAATAGCTCAGTATACTCGTCCCTCTTCTCTTTTGACAGGCTGCTTGACAATTTGACAAATTTTGGGTCCAGTTATGTGCCAATATTGCACTCAGCCACATCAGCATCATCTTTTGAGATTTTACCCTTCATTGCAACATCATTTCTGTCAAAAAGCCTTTCCAAAGGAACTAGTCCCTTTGGGATGTGATTGTTGGGTAGCTGGACAATGTGACGATTAGAAATCTTTTTCAAGAAAACATCAAGATGAGGCTCTATTTCAAAGTCAGGATCTTGATCAATGTGTGATACAGAAAACTCCTCAACAGTTTCTAGGAATCTTTTGATTTCAAGATCATCCTCAAACACTTTCCAATGCTTGACATTGTCAGGTATAGAGGGTCCATATTTCACTTCGACATCATACCTGAGTTTAGGTGGCAAAGGGACTTTGAAATTGCTTGTTGAAACAGCCAGATAATCATCCATGACATTATTTTCCCTTGGAATAAATGAAATGTTGAAAACCAAGAAAAAAATGTCAATGAGATCCCATAATTCATTTCTATAGGTTCTGAGCCTGGGATGCTTATCTTGACAGAGATTTCTAATTTGTTTAACAATCAATTATGCATCTCCAAACACAAATATTTCCTTGATCCTCATGTCTTTTGCAGCTCTTAAGCCCAAAACGAGAGATTCATATTCTGCCACATTATTGGTAGTTTCAAATTTCAGTTTGTATGACAGAGATATGGCTTCCTGGGCTAGTGAAACCAAGACTACTCCAGCACTAGCAACATCCTTAGAGGAGGCTCCATCAAAAAACATTTTCCAAACAGAGGTGGTGGAGAAAGAAGCTTCATGAAAAACCATGGACTTTTTTTTGAGCTTTAAAGCAGGCTTAGGAGCATCAGTGAACTGCAAAAAACTGGCCCCCAACTCGGTGTCAAGTACAAAGATAGGATGGTTGGTGGGGTCAGATTCATCACTAATAATGTAGGCCAACTAAGCTTCTCTATACAATCTTCTATGCTCCCCTCCGAACAAAGGAATGGTAGCATATGTGAGGTCCATCTGCAAGGTTCCCCCAAGCCTTTTAATCCAAGATCTTGACATAAGCATACCAAACTTGGGAGGAACGTCAGCCACCACAATATCCATGACTACACTTTTCATGGGTAGTTGAAACAAGGTCACAACTAGATCTTTGATGACCCCAAGACATTGCACCCTCCTTGAATCAAAAGAATACAAATCATGATAAGATTTTGTGATCTCTAATCCGAGCTCTTCCATAATTGTTTTGGGCATGAGATTATGAGATTCCCTAGAGTCCATCAGACAACTATGCAACACCTTATCATGTATGTTCAGTGATGTATAGAAGGGAGGGGATGAATCATCTCTATATGCTATCATGGGACCTAAGATGATTGTTGGCTTCTCTTCTTGGAGATTCACTGAGTCTATGGAATGGCAAGATGGCTCAGACTGCAACAGCTTAGAGAGGGAAATTTTGAAGTCTTTGTGCTTGACTAGCTCTGAAAGGGGAACATAAATTCTAATCTTTTGAATTTCATGCTCAAAGTTAAAAGAAGGGGGCTTCATAATTTCTCTTACCTCTGGGACAAGGTCTTTGGCTATTGGTGGAGGATTCTGAGCCTTCTTTTCTTTGTTGTTGTTTCTTGCATATTTAGTAGGATTTTCTTTTATGGAAGGTTGATAAGGGATGTCAGACTTTACTTCTTTCTTCTTCTTATTTGGTTGTCTAAGAGGGATTCCTCATATACAAATTGAGTCAAGTGAGGGAATGGGGAGGTGTCTCTAAGACAATGGATTTCAGGATATGGCTCTTCCTCCTCTCCTTCTTCATCAACAACAAGGTTATTTTGAAGAGGGGTTTGAATATTTTGATCATCCCTATCTCTGCTTCTAGGCTCTCTTGGCATAATCTGAGGAGCAACGTTATTCGGCTTCCTGAAGTTGCCTCTGTTATCAATATTTTGAGGATTTTTGTATGTCGGCTTCCCCTCTACTTCCAACCTTTCCATCCTAGTTGAAAGCGATTTTAGTAACTTGGTTACTTCATCCATTTGAGGGGGGGGGGAACAGAGGAACCAGAGGTGGAGGCTTTGGATTTTTGTCTTGGTATGTCTCTATCAGCTTTATTCCTGAGTCGGTTAGCTGCCAACACATTGGATTGTACTTCCTGGGATGCATCTTGCATGTGAACCAAAGAAGTATCTCTTCTTTCTCTGAGTAGGAGGTAGAAATGAGGGTCAAAAGCACTAGCATAAGTGATTTTGGTAGAGGTTTATGTAGGCTTTATTTCAGCAGGGATCTTATTGTACATTTTATTCTACCTTTTGGAGAAGTCAGAGATTGATTCTCCCTCTTTTCTCTTCAGAGACCCAAACTCTGTGATGTAATACATAAAGTATTTTTTATCCCCCCACTGTCTCAAGAAGGCATCATCTAGAGCCTTAATCCCAACAATGGATCCAGGGGTCTAACCTATGAACCACTTTCTAACCTCACCATCGAAGCTCTAGACAAAGACTCTCATCCAGACATATTCATTTTCGATATTTAGATTTTCTACATAATTGTAGAAGGAAGCAAGGTGCTCTTCAATAGTTATATCCTCTTCTCCAGTGAACTTAGGCATATATTTCAGGTAATCTCCAGCAGGGAGAGCATTCATTGGATGAGGTAGGACCAGAGGGGCATATCTTGCAGCCACTGTGGCATCCATTCTGTTTCTAGGGGGGTTGGCACTTTCCATAGGGATATGAGGTGGAGGAGAACTATG
The DNA here is from genome assembly GCA_010110895.2 of Picea sitchensis. NCBI lineage: Eukaryota > Viridiplantae > Streptophyta > Pinopsida > Pinales > Pinaceae > Picea > Picea sitchensis. The sequence continues at coordinate 8,839 of SNQJ01S0027332.1, read as the reverse complement.
AGGGGAAGGTGTTAGAATAGGGGAGACTGGAGCTGAGCTTCCGAGGGGAAAGGGAAACAACATAGGATTTGGAGAAAAGGTTATCGGGCTTGGGGGAACAGAGGAAGAGTGGTAAAGCCCAAGGTAGGAAAATATTTTGAGGTGATGGGTATAAACCACGGTACAATTCTAGGAGAGAGAGGAGTGACAATGGTTTCTCCCTCCAATCCCAGACCAGGAGGGGAAAATTCAACAGGAACACTCCCAAAATTTAAAGTTCGGGGAACTCCAGCAGAAGGTATAACAGTAGAATGAGATGCAGGAATTGGAGTTCCTATAGGAGGATATTGAAAACCATCAGAAATACCTGGTTCAGCAGCAGAGGTACCTCCATGAGGGGTCTTTCCTTTTCTGATAATATTCTCTGGGTCAGCTTCAGGTGTTGCTAAAGGCAGTTGTGGGGTAGACCTCATGTGTCTGCCTCTAGAAGCCACAGCTGAAACAATGGATTCGCCTTAATGGATTCACCACAGTGGAGTCGCCAGGTGCACAGTTGCAATCTTGATGTACTGGGTTCTGATGCACCTTCAGAACCAGTAAGCTTTGTCATTCAATCCCAGGGAAAATCTTCAACTTCATCCCTAGCAACGACACCAGAAATGTTAGCACCAGAAGTCACCTCTGGATTGCGTCAGAGGTAAGCCTGATACCCATCAGTTTGTATGTCATGGTAAATAGTTTAAAGGGTAGTATAATGGATGCAGTCTTAAGATTATATCGCTTTAACTCATAAAACCAAGTTGGTATGCCTAAGGCAAGTGAGGTATTGATCTAACTTCAGTCACTAAGTTGCAGTAAAGGGTGAGTAGGGGGAAGAACTGGTGAGGAGATCTAAGGGCCTGTTATGGACATCCGGTCTTCCAACAACCTAAGGAAGAAAAGATTCAAGAAAGAGATCCTCTTGGACTCAAATATTCAGACACTAAGATATGTCAAACGACAGAGTTACAACAGCACGATGATCAAACCTTCATCACAATACCACAGTAACAGCTCGACTGAATCCTCCATGCCCGAGCTACTCGGTATGAGAGGGGATAAGATAACACGAGAGACTGATCAAAACTGGTAAAAATATTGCAGTGATCAAACCTACATCACAACAACATCACAACCCTCGACTGGATCCTCCAATTTCGAGTGTCTTAACACATTTTTTACGGAGAGATGGAAAGAAGCTAACCTTCATTAAACAAGAAGTCTCAAAAGCATTTACATAACCAGAGAACCAGAGGCCTCGTTAAAACTTTACAAGCAGGAGCATAGCTCTACCATCGACACTTACAATATATCAAAACTGAGTATTTATACTCAAAACAAAATCCTGGAAGCATAATCGAGAAGCTGCATTGAAGGAATTACGTGTGCATGCTTCCTAACAGACTGTGCATGCATTCTTTGTCCAGACGTGAACCTCTATCATACGCAAACGAGCCTCAGAACGAACATGTTGATGAGCTGACTAACCGGTGGTCCTTTCCTATGATTTCTAATTATGGCAGAAACGACGTTTAACCACCGCCAACCACCTTCATAACTGCTTCATTGGAATCGAGGAAGGCTCAAGTCAACTCTGCAACTGTAAGGCATGGCAGCCTCAACATTCGTCGTCTGGATCTGAGTTGGATGCTTACGAGGAAGCCTAATGGCAGACATGGTTGTCGACAAAGTGATTGGTGCACTCGGTATGGAGTAGCAGGCAGGAGACGACCAGGTGAACAACTGTGGATGGACGAGGAGACTAAGGATAGAGTGGGGCCACACAAGCAGCGCTGAGGTGTAATGGGATGGAGGCGATGTAGAGCGGGGTGGCACAGGTGGCGGGAGATGAGAAAGAGACAGATACCAGAGGGACAATGAGTGAAAGACTGATGGAGGGAGAGGAAGTGATGAGGGACGGCCAATTGTCAGCCCGGGATAGGACACTATGTGCACATGCGCATATTGGGGCTGTGAAAAGTGGTTTGGAACCTCCCCGCTTTTGGGCTCGATGTGTGTCTTTGGCCGACACGTAGCACCTTCACAAACCATGGTTGTTTTCCCCGGCCTTCTCTACCTTTTTTATCCTATGCGCATGTTGAGGCCCCGATATGGCCATCGATCGTTGATCTGGGGTTCTCAGCTCTCGACCACCCAGATTTGTGTGTGTCTTATCATGTCGCACCAAAACGTCTCATCACACCTCCGATTTAGGATATAAGCCAAAATGTGGGTTTTTTGCCCATTTTCTTTCATTCCTTCACCAACGAACCAACTTCTTGGGAAAACAACCCCCCCTACAAATAAATGTGATAACATCACCCAATAGAAATCATCAATCATCGATGCTCAGCTCGGTGAAATTGGCGAAGTGTTTTGTCCAACCAAGAGAAATCTTCAATTGTCGATGGTTAGGTTGGAGAAATGAACAAAGTGTTTCGTTCGTCCAAAAGAATTTATAGATTGTCAATGAAGGGAAAGGGGAGGATGTCATGTCATTCCATGTCATCATCCACATGTTATGCCATGTCAGCATCCACATTTCCTACCATGTTAGCTATATTTCCATGTCAACATCCATGTGTCATTACACATCAGCCAAGTTGTCATGTCAGCCAAGAAAAGATTGATCACCAATGATCGGGGTTCAGCACAATTCATGAACAAGTTAAAGTTTGCCAAGGAAATTGTTGACCGTCGATGATCGAGGTTTAGTGAAATTTGAGAGAAATTATGGTTCATCGAATAAAATCAATGATCATTGATGGAGCGATTGGGATTCGACGAAATTTGTGAGCAAGTTTAGTTTGCTAAAGAAAATCGTCAATCATTGATGGAGTTTAGGATGTTGGAAAATCAATGGCCTTGAATTCTTTCAAGTGGATATCAGTGATGGATATTAATATGTGGGCTTGGGAAAGATTTAAATGATCGATGTTTTGTATTAAAGGACTGATATAATAGTTAAACTTTCATTTTTCTACGAAAATTTTCATATTTTCGAAGGCCATCAACTTGCAAGGGGCATTTTGAGGTCATAAACAAAATTTTTAGGTAGTCAAAATTGATATAATTGTGTATATCTTTGGTACACACAATATTTGCTACTTAAAATGAAATAAATTGGAAAGAGATTTCCAATGAGCTATTTTGAGCATAAAACGGAGCTAGTATGAGGAAATTACAGTTGAAACATTACAAGGTATATTTTCAGCACCATTTTACTTTCGTGAACCATAACTATCAGCTTGGAGCTCGGATTTGGGAAAGTGAGAAGTCAATGGAAAGGTCTTAAGGAGGAGAAGTCGTCTATCAACCCATAATTTTGAATTGATCAGCACATTTTCTCATAAAATAAAATGAAAGTTCAAACAGTAAAAATAGAGCAATGAGTGGAAATTGCAACTTGAGAAGTTGTAACTTTTTGCTCAGAACTTAGAATGAGGCATGAGTACAACCGTTGGAGATTTGTTTCAGAAAGGAATGTATCTAAGGAACCATGATTTGGATTAGTTCATTTTTGTTCTTCATAATTTGAAATGAAGAATGACATGTAATCTAATTAATAAATATTATGTAATATGCCTAATTCTAACAACAATTGTTGCATGCAAATTCTTACAGAATTAGAGGTACATGAAATAATAATTTAGTTCCTATATGAGAACTAGATATATGGAAGAAGATTCCTAAGGGTCTTACATCCACGAGGAGGAGGTAAAAGGTCATAGGTTTGCATGTCATCATGGGAAATGTAGAGACTGAATCTAATGGGTGTAGGAGTATAGTTGAGCATGTAGAGCTAGTTGAGGTTGTGAGAAGTCTGTAGAAGGAAGTGTAGAGTTATAGAGTGAACAATGAAAGGATGATGAGGGATCATGAAGAGATACTACAAAGTCTGAATATGTTGCAGAAGCAAGTTAATAAACATTATGGCACAAAACAAGAAGCTAGTGCAAGACAATTAGAAACATTCAAATCTCTTGATTGGAGGAATGATCATGGGGGATCTATACAATAAAGAAGTGTCAGAATACATCAACATCGTCATTCCGTAGGTCACTTAACCAGAAGAAAATATGTACATTCAAGGTCATAAAGCATCCCAAGCATTTCCCATGTTAGACGTTAGAGGAGGAGACATGGGTCAAATAGCTTGTAAGGGGAGCTTGAGAAGATCAATCCATAGTCATTTGATGGAGATAATAGGAAGGGAGAAGATGCAAAAGCATGGTTTTTGGGAATGAGGAAATATTTCTAGTTGCATGATTACTCATCAAATGTAGAACCCATAATTGTTGTTGGACAGTTGGTTTCGACAGTTGGTTGTCATTGATGTCAACCCTTAGATATTGATGTCAACCCTTAGAGATTGATGCCAACCCTTGGATAGCTCTAGAGATGTTGGACATTTGCATGATCGATATTGATGGTGAGTTATTTTGGTGCATTTGATATAGTCTACATGCATCCCTAGAGGTGTGGTTATGGGACTCGAAGTTAATTGAGGAATATGGAAATGAAGGATAGTGAAATTGCAAGTAAGACTATCATGGGTGGATAGTACACGTTGTGCCATTTCGGGTGATATGTGGATTTATTGACTTTGATATTTTTCCATCATAGGAGGATAATGAATGAAAAAAGAGTAAATGGAAAGCTAAGGGATTCAAGAGATTCCATATGGATTAGATTGATGACAAAGCATCTAGCTATTTGATCCATAATTTTAGGGATCTTAATAGAGTTTTCAAGTACAATATCAGTCAATGCAATTTGTTCGAAACTTTCAAGTAGAGGATTGACCGTCCAAATATGAAATGGCAACTATATGGAAAAGCATCCCAATCTTCTAGGCACAGAATCAACAAAAGGAGGTAGACCCATATTTCAAGGCAGCAATGAAGGGGATTTTATCCAATTTTTAGGAAGGAAATTTCACTCCCGTTTTCAATAGCTTGAGACATGGCAACCAAATTATATTTTTAGTTGATTTTTTATTTGATTTGATTTCCAGCAAAATAGGAACAATTGCATAATTGTTTTTATTATTTAAACTATCAGTTTTTATGTAAGAGAGGGTTCGACCTTCAGCTGGGGAAGAAATCTATTGTGCTGTGTATCATTTTTCCTTAATATTTTATGAGTTAATGCAGAAGTACAGTACTTTCATGAAGCAGAGATTCATCAAAGTGATGTTCTAAGTATGTATTTTTCTTTGTAATGTGCATTTCCATTCATGTTTATTCTCTTCCAATATTTGACTGAGAGTATATGTTTGGAATTCATCCTTATCTGATCCTCCATTCATGCAGTGAATACTTGTTTATGTGTTAAGGATTTCATGTTCAGAATTCATTTGTATTTGGTGCTCTATCCATGGTAATCTATCTCCTTTCTATTTTTCTTCTAAAGTTACATTAAGAACTCACCCTTTGTTAGGTGTTCTTATTGTCATGGGCTGTCCTTTTCTCTTTTATGTTGCCATCCAAATACTATTCATTATATGAAGAACAATACTTACTTTGCCTTTGCCTTCTGAGAGTACAACACCAACTATTGACTCAATATTTTTTCAGACTTTGACTCCATTGCCCAATGGTTTCCCTCTCTTTCTTGTCTTACCAACCCTTTTAAAACAAAAACAAAACTTGTCCTATTGTAGAATCTTACCTCTGTGTGCTCACTGCTAAATATTTTTTAGTATTTTAAATATTTACATACTTGAGAGAGCCCTCTCTAGTTGTATAGGTCATAATACAACCTAAAGTGGTTTGTGGTTACCTCTGTGGTTTCCCTCCTAAAACCAAGGGAAATTATAGAGTGATATCAGGACCATTCAGAGATGATGGAGGCTCTAACTCAGAGAACATATCAGAGGGAAAATCGGAAGATCGGGAAGACTCAAGAAAGTAATCGTAGAAGGAATCTAAGAAAGAGCAGTCGAGTTCGAGTTTCGTTAACATATCACAATCCCTATTCAGGATGGAAGTGAAAGTGGACATAAATCCATACCAACGTGACATTGATGCATTAAAATTGAATAATTGGTTGCAACAATTGGAATTTTGTTTTAGCGTTCACCATATAGATGAAGGGAAGAAGATTTCATTTGCTAGATTGAAGTTAGAGGGCCATGCTTTAACCTGGTGGGAAAGCCACACATAAACACTTAGGTTGGAGGGTAATCCACCAGTAACTAGGTGGAAGGAATTCAAAACCCTCATCAAGTCCCAATTCTACCCTATCGGGTATGTATAGGACCAATGGATCTGGTGGCACTACTTTAGGCAAAGGCAGGGGCAAAGTGTATAGGAGTACACCACTGAGTTCAGAAAGATGGCCATCATGATGGGTATCTCTCCCAAGAACCCAGATGTACTCCTCAAGTATCTAGGAGGTTTACATAGTCATATACGAAAGCAAGTGATGCTCTTCAAGCCAAGGAAAATGGATGAGGCGTGTGTACAGGCACAATACCTTAAAAACATAGGCCAAAAGAAGGGGCAACCAAGTGATTCGAAGTAGAAAGTGCACCAGGAAGATTCCAAGGAGAGGAAGAAGAAGTGGAAAGGGGGGAAAGATAAGAAGATAGCAGCCAATGCACAACACAGTAAAGATCCTAGAAACCATTTCAATCATTGCAACATTGATGGCCACACTAAGGGAAAATGTTGGAAACTACATCTAGAGCTCAACCCAATAAATCGCAAGAAGGACAAAAAGAAAAAGAACCTTATAGCCATATATTCAAGCAATCAGGTTGAAAATAGCTCAAATGTAGATGAAAATATTTTATGCAAATAAGCGCAGAAGGAGGTGAATCTGAGTGGCCTCCATCACCGGGAAGAGAAGGAGATGACCAAGCTCTCCCACATCAAGATTCAGGTCAAGAAGACCAAGATAGACTAAGATAGATGCTATGAGATTATCTGGTTAGCAATGGATCTGGTTAGCAAGCTTGGATTGAAGGTTCATAATCATCCTATCCCCTATCCATTTAGTTGGTTAAACAAGGATGTAGAGATGAAGGTAATGGAACGTTGTAAGATTAAATTAGTTGTAAGTGATGATTTTATCGATGAAGTGGAATTGCATGCAGTACCCCTTGATGTATGTGGAGTAGTGTTTGGAAGCCCTTACATGTATATGAGGGATGCAATCTTCTGCGGAGAGCCAACCTATACTAAATGATCAAGGATGGGAAGTCCTTCATCATCAACGCACATAAAGGCAAGTCAAAGATCTCACTTGTAAGTTCCAACCAAGCCAAGAAGTTGATTAATTCTAGTAACAAATATGTTTTTCTTTTCTTAAGAGAAAATCAGTATGATGATGAGTCAATGAGAGTGAAGGCATCCCTGGAGGGGTGTACTAAAGAGAAGACAAATCAATTAGAGGAGTTGCTACAGGCATACAAAGGAGTGCTCCAGGAGAATAAAGGGATACCACCTAAGAGGGAAGTGGAGCACGAAATACAATTATTGCCAGACTCCACATTTCCAAATATTGGGTTTTATAGATAGTTCGTTTTGGAAGCAAATGAAGTGAAGAAGTAGTTGTTGGAGTAGGTTATGATTCGACCAAGTACCTCACCTTGTGGGTCACCCATCATAATTGTTCCAAAGAAGGATGAGCCTTGGAGAATGTGTATCAGTTACATGACATTAAACAAGATTACATTGAAGAATCGGTACTCCCTGCCAAGGATTGATGATTTGTTAGACCAGTTGTAGCATGTCAAGTACTTCACTAAGCTAGATTTGAAATCAGGATATCACCATATACGGGTCAAAGAAGAAGGTACCTAGAAGACAACCTTCAAGACAAGGTAAGTTTTGTAAGAGTGGTTGGTTATTCCATTTGGTTTATGCAATGCATCGGCTACATTTATGAGACTAATGAATGATTTTTTACGTCCTTTTCTAGATTCATTTGTTATTGTTTATTTGGATGATATACTAGTTTATATCACTTCCTGGGAGGAGCACATCTCACATCTTATGCAGGTGTTAGAGACTCTGAAAAAGCACCAGTTGCTAGCTAATCTAAAGAAATGTGAGTTTTCTCAACAGTCTTTGTTGTATTTAGGGTATGTGATCGATGGAGGGGAGCTCAAGATATATCCTGTGAAGATGGAGGGCCATCATGAAATGACCAGTTCCTACAAATGTCACTGAAGTTAGGAGTTTTGTTGGGGCATCACAATACTTCCGGAAGTTCATAGCTTCATTTCCAGTGGTAGTTGCACCACTCCACGCCAGAACAACGAGTGGTAAGAGTTTCTAGTGGAACAAAGTTACCAACTTAATGAGAACTGTGAGCTCAAAACGAGAGCTCTAGCCCTAAAATATCATATTTTTTAGGGAAAAGCACCAAAATCAACCCCCAAATTAAAAAGTGGTGCTACCAATAGCACCATTTTTGGGGGAGGTGGTTAAAATTGCAACTTGTTGCAACTTGTTTGAAATCACATCGTTGACATTGCGAATAGAACCCTGAAATTGACCCTTGAATCGAAACGTGATACTATCATAGCACCATTTTGGGGGAAGGTGGTTAAATTTGCAACTTGTTGCAAATTGCTTGAAATCGCACCCTTGACATTGCAAACAAAACCCTGAAATTGACTCTTGAATCGAAAAGTGATGTAACTAGTAGCACCACTTTTTTTTTTGAGTTAAAACTATGGCGTAATTCAAATTGCGGCCTTGACCACTAGCTCCATCGCAAACAAAACATCGAAAATGGACTCCTAAATCTAACAATGCTATTACTTGATAATCTATGAATTGACTAATCTTTTTTTTAATAATTTACA
>SNQJ01S0027331.1:105169-118805 GCA_010110895.2 Picea sitchensis | reverse complement strand
GATTTCTCTCAAACTTTGAGTTTTCTAATTTTGAATTTCAGAGGAGGAGTCTCTACTTGAAGTTGAGTTATCTTGAGAATTTTCAGATCGTCCTTGTACCTGCAATCTTGGAAGAACAGGTAGAGGTATTTGTTGTCCTGAATTTTCTATGTTTTCAGAACTTGGCAGCAATGGATTTTGACTGTCGAGTTGTTGGTTTTCTGATTCATTCCAGAATTGATTTTCCAGAAATTTTACATCTCTGCTGAGAATTAATTTCTTTGAGATTGGACTGTAAAGCCTGTAAGCTTTAGATGTTTCACTATATCCAATAAAGATACATTTCTCACTTCTATCGTCCAGTTTCTTCCTTAATTCGGAAGGTATGTGAGCATATGCTATGCATCTGAATGTCCTTAGATGTGAAACATTTAGCTTTGTCCCACTCCATGCTTCTTGAGGGACTTTCATCTTTAGACCTTTGGTTGGAGATCTATTCAAGAGATAAACTGAGCATGCTACTGCTTCAGCCCAGAAAATATTTGACAAACTTTTCTCTTTGAGAAGTGTTCTTGCCATACTCATTATGGTCTGATTCTTCCTTTCAACCACTCCATTCTGTTGTGGAGTATATATGGCTATTGTTTGCATGATAATGCCTTGTGATTTGCAGAAATTTACAAATTCATTGGAGTTGTATTCTCCTCCTCCATCGGACCTGAGTGCTTTTATATATTTGCCACTCTGTTTTTCAGCTTCTGCCTTGAATTCTTTGAATTTTGCAAAAGTTTCAGACTTGTGTCTGAGAAAATAGACCCAGATTTTTCTGCTAAAATCATCAATAAACGTTAGAAAGTAGAAGCTGCCACCTATTGACTCTGTTTGCATTGGTCCACATAGGTCAGTGTGAACTAGTTCGAGATGTTGTTTGGCTTGAGTTACGAACTGTGGAAAACTATATCTCTTCTGTTTTCCAAGTATGCAAGACTCACATGGGGAATTTTGTTCTTTGAAGATGGGAAGACCTTTGACCATGGAGTGCTTCTGAAAAAGACTTAGACTCTGAAGGGGTAGATGTCCAAATATTGTATGCCAAACCATTGTTTCATTCAAGGTGGATGCACTTTGTTCATATGGCTGAATCAGATTTGCAGTTCTGAGTGTAAGGGGAAACATCCTATTCTAAGTCATGTGGATTTCAGAAATCAATTTTCTACTTGGGATTTTGTCATATATCTTGCAATATGCTCCCTCAAAGAGTACCTTATAACCATGTTCAATGAGTTTTCCTACACTTAGCAGATTATGTTTCAGATCTGGAACATGATAGACATTGTTTATGTCTTTCTTTTCATTTTGTTTAGTAAGAATAGGTATAGTTCCTTTGCCTTGAAACTTCACTAAGGAATCATTTCCAAGTGTAATATTAGATGAGATTGAAGAATCAATGCATGAAAGTAAATATTTGTTACTTGTCATGTGATTGTTGCATCCACTGTCCAGCAACCAGAGATCTTTAGGTTGTTCTTCAGACTTGTGAAATGAGAGAAACATACCTTTTGAGGTTTCTCCCGTATGATTTGACACATGTGCTCTGCCTAAGAGATGATCTACCTGCTTCTTCCGACATTCAGATTCATAGTGCCCATATTTTTTGCAGTAATAGCATTGTATGCTTGATTTGTCATTTGATCTTCTCCCTCTGCCTCTTTGAGGCTAAAAATTCTGATTCTGGTGTTGTTGTCTGTGACCTTGGAAATTTTGATGTTGGCTCTATTGTTTGTTACCTCCATTCGAGTGTTGGTCACTTGTAGTACTCCCTCGTCCTTGGTGACCTCTGCCTCTTCCTCTGCCTCTCCCTCTGCTGAAGGAGAATTGAATTTTGAAGGCATTGACGATTGACTCAACTGTGAGATGCAGTCTAGTCTAATGTGTCACCAGGGAACCGATTAATTCATCTGTTGAAAAATGTGACAGATCCTTGGATTCAAGGATTGTTGTAACGACCATTTCAAATTTAGTTGGTAAACTTCTGAGGACTTTCTCAACAATGCGTTGATCAGTGATGGCTTCACTAGTCAATTTGATCTAGTTCATGATTCCCATGACTCTGGTCATGAGTTGATTCACATTTTCAGACTCTCTCATTCTTAAAGTCTCGAATTGCGTCCTCAAGGTCTGCAGTTTGACTGTTTTGACCCTGTCATTTCCTTGGTAGGCTGATTTAAGGATGTCCCGGGCCTGTTTTGAAGTACTAGCACCTGTGATTTTTGAGAAAATTGAATCATCCATAGAAATTTGAATCCAAAATTTAGCTTTATTTTCTCTATTCCTCTGAGTTTCCTGAGCAATTCTCTGCTAGTTTGTCATGGCAGAAAAGTTTGTTGGATCTCGTTCCACATATCCAAGATCCACTGGATCCCAGCACTCTTGTGCTTGCAAGAACGATCTCATTCGAAGACACCAGAACTCATAGTTCTTTCCAAGAAGAATCGGACCCTGAGTTGGTCCTAAATTGCTAGACGTCACCATCTTTTAAAGAATTTGACAAAATAGAAAAAAAAAAAAAATTGTTAGAAAATTTTGTATTTACATGTTTCCCGCGTGTAAAACCAAGTCTCCTAGTTTCTTGCAGGGACTTCAGAACTCTGCGATTCAAGATTTCGCGAGTTCGACTTCACGATTTTTGGCTTCACGATTCTAACTTTGGGACTTCATTATATGAGTCCTCTGAATTCTTGTCTCTCCAACTTCCGATCGTCGAAACGCCAAAGAGAGCTTAACATCCTTGGATTGGCCCTTAGTCTCGGTTCAATGTGACCATGCGCCTAAATGTTAAAGCGCTACCGGCTTTTCGCGAATTGGGGAATCGCGATGCCTTCGTCGGTTCTTTGTCCCTCAATTTTCCGAAATCCGAAATATCCTGACGCTAACGCCTTTTCGGGATTTTACGTTTTGGGACTTCGACGGTTTTGCTGCAATGATCCTGGGTCCTTCAGACTCCCGATGTGTGAAGTGCTGAAATTTCACCTTGGACAATCAATGGTCCAGATCCTCCTATGATCTGACGGTCTAGATCCTCTCGGGATTTCGCAACTCATTATTTCATGAGTTTTGAACTCTCATCACGACATTCTCCAAACCCTGAACTCTGAAATGCTGAAATGAGATGGCTCTTGGATCTGCTGCCACCTGTCCTTTGAGATGGATGGTCCAGATTCTTTCTCAAAATTTTCTTTTGAGTAATTTTGTGATTTCGAGATTTCGTGTATCGGGGTTTCAAGTGCAGTCTCCTTTGCTCGTCCAACTCCCAAGTCTCGATTTTGTGATAGAGTCAAATCAACAACTCACGATCTTTCTCGATTCAATGGTCTAGAATGACTTGAGATTTCGCGTATCGGGGTTTCGAGTGCAGTCTCCTTTGCTCGTCCAACTCCCAATTCTTGATTTTGCAATAGAGTCAGATCGACGACTCATGATCTTTCTCGATCCAACGGTCCAGAATGACTCGGGATTTCACGATTCGTGAATTCTCACAGTAGTCTTTTGACCTTTACACCCTGCGAGTCAATGAAATGTCGAGATCTCACCACGTGTCCTCCTTGATGGATAGTCCTAACGATTTTGTGACTTCGCAAGTTGAAATTTCTCCTGTGCGCTCCAGAGGACTAATCCTCATGCACTTTCTCACGGATCTGACAGCTGTCTATCCTCTACGTGAAATCTAACGGCTGAAATTCTTTCACCTTTTCTGCGCTCTCCTCGTCACTTCTGAACTGGATTTTCGCCTCTGATCTCTTTGCAGGACCGATCTTACGGCTGTGATTTCTCGTTCTTGGCTCCTCTGACGTGTTCTTTGCTGCCTTTGCAAGGATTTTCTTCTACAGAAGAAAAAATCATGAATCTTTCAAAGATTTGAAAGAATTTCACGAGTTCTTTGAAGCTTACTATTCTCTGCTGCAATCTTTGATGAAAGAGAGATATTTCCCAAAATTCTTTAAACGATTCTGCCTCCTACAACAATCTTTCACAAATTTGAACGAATTTCTTTGAATTCTTCAAATGTTCCTGCCTCCTGCGGCTCTTCTTCGTGAATCTTTGACGAATATGAAATTGTTCACGATTCTTTAGAGTTTCTCCTTCTGCAGTCTTTGCTTGCTCGATCTTTTGAACGTATAGCACTTTGCTTCCTCGCATGAGCTTCCTACGAGGATCTTTTGAGAGTATTACGGAAAACTCTCCAAACCTTGTGAAAAGTCTATGTCGCGTGCTCTCGTGATCCTTGTAAGCTCTGCGCTGTGAGGATCGTGTTGCTCTCCAGCCTGTGTGAAGAGGCTTACTACTGAGGCTCTGATACCATGATAAATTGTGAAGCAAGAAATGCAGAGAGAAAGAATAGAGCAGAAATAGTATTCAGTATATTGAGAATGTAAGGAGAAAGTACAATGAGAAGAGTTAACGAAGAAGTTGTATGCAAAAGGAAAGTAGCTGAGCTAAATAGGCTCAAGCAAATCAAGAAATGAAAGTATAGTTGGCCAGGATAGCTGGCAGTGTACAGTCAACCTGTTGAGGTTACATTATATTTAACACATGCCCCTCTATTGTCTAATATCTATCACCAGGTGAACGACATACTTTTGGAAGTATAGAGTAATTATCAGTGTGAAATGAAGCACATTAAAGCAAAGCTTGAGGCATTGAAGCAAAGACAGTTTGACAAAGATGTGAATGATTTAAGTATTGGAGAAGGTGACATTTCTAAAAATTGGGGCAGAACAAATAGTGAAGATAGAACAAACAGTGAAGATACTCTTCAGGCTAATTTAAATCTAAAAGAAAATATGACAGATGAAGATAATATACATGGAGATTCTCCCAAATAGACAGGTCAGCAGCTCATAATTTTGAAGATTTTCTCCAAGATTCAAGCAATCAAACTTCTAATAAATCTAGACAGAGGTCTTCCAGTTCCAATTTAATCGAAGCATATCAATTTTGACAAGCATTTCTAGGAGGGAAGTCACAGATGGTAAAACATTTTAAGTCAAAGATTATTTTCAAATTTTCGGCAGCTTATTTTGTCTTACAGATGTGTTGTTAGCTACCGAATATCCAGATTTTCGGCATCTAAGTTTTCCTTGTTTAGTACATGTTAGTTACTGAAAGTGCAGAGATGCACAGAATCAAAGTATATCTTCTCAGCTCATGTCTATTCACTGCCATACCACTAGTGAAAATCTCAAGTGTTTTTAGACTCCCATATGCAGAAGATGACTGTCTTTTTGAGATTTGAGGAAAGTTCAAAGGAATAATCCATTTCAGTTGAGGGATGATGACTCACAACCCAGATGTCAGCAAGAGCTCTAGAAGAGCCTTATCATCACCCATCAAGGCCTATGCAGCTATCAAAGACCTTAGTTTAGAATGTTGATTTGATTCCATAAAAATAGGATCTCATTCCTGTTTTTTGTGATTTAGTTAGATTTGGTTTGACAAGTAGTTTTCAATCAATAGTTAGAGGATCTTAGTTATGATTGTAAGGCTATAAATATTATGGTCTCAATAGGGCTAGGGGGTTCAACTTTGGAGAGTGGACAATATACCTTTGTATTTCTAAGACTTTTGAATATATATCAAAAAATAATTTTATTTTTCCATTTATGTTCAGACTTTCATATTCTCTCTTATCTGTACCTATACTCGAATATATCAATCATTGTTTCATGTTTATCTGATGTATGATAATTGTCAACTTGTCATTACATCCATAAACTAGAATATGCAAGTACTTCACTTAATATATATGGCCATTCATATGTACTTTGTGTATATGTTTCTGCTAGTATGTTAGGTATTCTCCATACACTCATATTTTATTAGCTTTCTGAACATATGTGGTTGAAAGCCTTGTCTATCTGAATGTGTTCATACATGTCTAGAGTGTGTGAGGTTTGAGTGAGTCCTCCATCTTGATCCATTTGAGTAAATCATTCAGAAATTAGTAAGTTACCAGGCTTCTTCGAGTTACAGCCTAGAAGGACACCTGGACTGATAACACATCCAAACCAAAATGGATTTTCTAGACACCTCATCGATGGGAGCCGCTTATCGATACATTGTCAAAATTGAATAGAAATTTAAGCAGCAGAACAAGTGGGATTTCAAGTCTACAAATCTGCAACAACCAAAGTATGGTAAAGGTAGATCTAACTCACAGAGAAGGCAACCTTAAGACCACCAGTCCAAGCTGTAGGAAAAAGAAGGATAACGGGAAGATGAAGAAGGACATTGGGAAGTGGTACAACTTCCACAAAATCCATTTGCACAACATCGACGAATGTCACTCAAAACAATCATTGGTGGTCAAGCTCAAAGAAATGAAGCTAAGCCCAGACTTGGACTCTGATTCAGACAATAATAAAAGGAGATAGATAATTTATGCAAAACCCACTACTATTTCCACGACCACAACAATCCAACTAGAAAAACTAAAGGACAATGAGGAGGGGGAGTGCCTCTTCCATTCACAAATGTGGGTGAAGGAAACTCTGTTGCATTTCATTTTTAATAGCATAAGCTAGAAGAGCCTCATCTTAGTAGACGTTTTCAAACATTTTGATTTGTCGATAACACCACACCCGCAACCATACAACATTGGGTGGTTTCACCACAGCTGAGATCTTTGTGTCGGCCAACAATGTCACATGTCCTAAGACATCAAGCTCTTCAAGGATGAGGTACTATGTGATGTTTCCTCACTAGAAGTATGTGATGTTATTTTATTCCAGCTATATATATGAAAGCATCATGTTATTTATGAGTCTCGACCCTGTGGCATCATTATTAATATGGGGTGTCAACTCTAGAGGATACCAGAGATAGTTCTAACTACTGTCTCGACATAAGAGGGCCACAAAGTAATCTCTCATAATAAAAAAATTATAATATTCTCAATCCAATCAGAAGGTGAACAGAAGGGCACTGCAACCACTGCAACCTCAGCCAAAGACCTTTCTGTCTAGTAGAATAAAATTGACAAGATTGTAGAAGAGCACAAAGACATGTTGGCTTCACCTATAAGGTTGCCTCCACATTGCCCAATTAAACCAAGTTATAATAAATCCCTTCATGTTCTTCATGTTGCATCTTCATGAATAAAGACCTCCCACACTTAGTAAAATCATGCAGCTATATTGGTTAATCGGATCCAATCCCACCAACAATAGGTTCATAAAAACCTTCACCAAGCTATGCAGGATAGCTTCTTCAATAAGACAAGCAACTCACCAAGGTTCAAATTCAACAAAAGCTTCGTTGGGAACTTCACACAATGCACACCATTTTTTCCTTAGGGAAGGAGAATGATCTAGGCAGAAATTGATGGCCTCCCACCTATTCTGCTATCTCAAAACAAGGGTTTCCACATTGACAAATTTTATACATCTTTTCAGGTCCTAAACTTATGCGGTTGTTTTGAGGCCCTAAATAACATTTTTTTGGCCCACCACAGTCACACTATTGTCTTTAGAAAATGTGTGACAAAAAAATGTGTAGTCCTCGAATAGACCTTTCAAACGATCTATCATGCACCCCAAACAGAGATCGTATGCAAAAGTTACGCCCTTGGGAATTTGACGTATCAACTACCCCCATCAGGGCCCACAAAGCATTTGGAGTTTCATATTACAGGGTTAGAGTTTTCGATTTTATTTATATTAAAAATCCCTTTGGAGCCTCATTTTAAACTTCATCATCATCTTGTGAATGAGCATATCCATCACATCTCTTCTCATAGATAAGTTTCCACCATTCTAGCTCATCATTCACTATGTAATTTTACAATTTCTGTACATTTTATCTTTAATAAGAATGGTGCATTACTGTATATTTGTGTTTATTGCAATATCTCTGTGCATTTCATTGCTATATCTCTTCCTTCATTTTCTTTTCAAAAAAATCTGGATCATAAACTATGCTAAATAGATGGAAGATGATAAACCCAAATGGTTGAAAATGTGATTAATGCAGAAATAATTATGTTACATGATGATTCTAAGATAAGATTGAAGGAGTTAGGATAGGGATGATAATAATGAGGATGCAAAGCAAATTCCTAAAGATAACAAAATTCATTGGGAGAGAGAGAGACAACCAAAACTAGTTTTTTAGGTCACATGCAACAAGAGAAAGACTAGTGCCTTATTAAATCATTGCACATATGGAGTCAATGCAACAACTTGAAGGAAAGGACAGGAGGAAACACAAGGAAAGGAAAGGAAATGCAAAGCTATGCAATGCAAGGAAATACAAGGCATGGAAAGACAAGGAAAGGTAAGGTAAAGCAAGGAAAGACATGGCAAGTCATGGCAAGGAAAGACATGGAAAGGAAAGGAAAGACAAGGCAAGGAAAGGAAAGGATAGACATGGAAATTAAATTCAAGGAAAGGAAATACAAGATAAGGCAAGGCAAGGAAAGGTGAGGCATGTAAAGACAAGGCATGCCAAGAAAGGAAAGGAAAGGAAAAGAAAGGCAAGGCATGGCAAGGAATGGAAAGGAGATACATGGCAAGCCAAAGCAATACAAGGCAAGGAAAGGATATACAAGGAAAGGCATGGAAAGACAAGGAAAGGTAAGGAAATACATTTAAAAACATGGCAAGGCAAAGCATGGCAAGGCATATAAAGGAAAGACATGGCAAGGAAAAGAAAAGGAAAGGAAAGACATGGGATGAAAATGAAATACAAGGAAAGGCAAGGCAAGGCTAGACATGGCAAGACAAGACATGGAATGGCAAGGCAAGACAATCCAAGGAAAGGTAAGGCTATACATAACAAGAAAATTCAAGGCAAGGAAAGGCAAGACAAGGAAAGGAAATGCAAGGTTATTAAAGGAAAGAAAATCAAATAAAAGGAAAGGAAAGGGAATGGAAAGAAAGACATGGAAATACAAGGCATGGAAGGACAAGGAAAGGCAAGGCAAGGTAAGGCAATTCATGTCAAGACAAGGCATGGAAAGGCATGGCGAGGAAAGACATGGCAAGGCAAGACAAATTAAGGAAATAGAAGGCAATACATGGTAAGGAAAGATAAATCCCATCTTTTTGAAAATCATTGGGTGGTCTACATACCTATGGTCATTCAAGTATACCATAAATATCACTTCTAATATTTATGGTCTCCATTAACTTCTCGTGATTACAGTAAGACAAGAAGTATCTTACCTTTGATTAGTTCTTACATGGAATTGTTTGTATTTGGAGGTTTTGTATTAACAACCAAGTTCATAAAGTGGTATACAACTTCACTTGGTCTATAATCTTGAAATACATAATGACCTTTATTTCATGTTCTTTTATCCTATGTCAGATGTTCTCCTTTAACAACCATCAACCCAATTGGAAATTGAATGCCTCTGAAGTCTGTTAGTTACTGAGAGCACGAAGGTCTACTTTCCCTCTAAGCAATGTGCCAAGCAACATTTAGTGCCCCATTCATTACCTTTTTGGGAAACGATTGTGTATATGTGCCCTACAAAAAATGGACTGCCAATACATGAGTCCACTAAATGAACAAATAATACAACATTCATGCTAGTTATTCAAAATTAATAGAATATTCACCGACCCTAGTAGTACGATATATTAGAGGTGATCATTATCTGTCAAAATATTTGATTGGCCTCCTCCAACTAGGATAATTCCATAGTTATACAGTGACCAATGGGGAGTGATACATGATCCCATCTATCAACCTAGTATATCGATTCACAATCATCCCATTAATTACTACTACATGGACCATAGAAGCAAGACATTGTTTTCATCCATATTTCAACTATTGCATCATTTGATGTTAAAACTGAATGGAATCCACAAGTGCCCTAGATTGTTTTTCATTCATACCAATGTGATCGATCTAAATAGACCATATCCCAAAAATATCTATGTACATGTCATTTCTTGGTTGATTAGTCTTCATAATTTCTTGTTCCCTTTGCCATTATTAAAAAGCACCATTCAACAATGGATTTTGCATCTCGAATGAAATATGTAGTTTTCAAATTCATTTCTTACTTGAATAATGTTGTTTTGATGCATTTGCCTACTCCATTGTGCTACCCTTTCTCATGCCCAGAATTGAAATAGTTCCAAATATGTGGTACCTTCAATTTTATGTGCAAAATACACAACCATTGAAATGCATGCACATTTTTGAACTGGCCTATGCAACAATCTGACCAAATCCAATGTTGATCGATCTATATTTTCTTCTACTTCAGGTGATTATAAAACAATTGAAATAAATGTTGTATGTATGTTAATTCATGGCACCAATCATCACTTATGCAGAAGTGATGCGTCTTCAATATAAATTTGTTTTATTCATTACTATCTGGACTATGCACGTATGTGATATATACCATTATGTTGACCTACTCTTAATGATAATGTTGGTTTTGAATATCAGTTTATGGTTGAAGGGTTTAGTTCTTAGAAAATAAACCATTGATAAGATAGTACCAACAAGAAATGTATCTCTAGAAATTCTAAAGTGCTCGTCTTGCCATCGAGCCACGTGGACATGTTGAACATATTGTTGGGTATTTTCAAAGAGTTCCTTGATGAAGTAACATAATCATACCTAGGAAGCCACCAATTGTATATTTTTTCCTTCCTTCCCTTCCTCAATATCATATGAGACATATTTAAATATTTGCAAGTCAACCTCCTTCCTCCCCAAATCATATTCATCACTCACATGGATGCACTTTCTCAATAATTCCATTCCACTAAAACTAGGACATGTCCCATCTAATCAATTCTTTTGATAGAATGTACAACCCTCTAGCCTTGTACACAAGATACTATGAATAAAGTCTCTATATGATGACGGCAGGAATATAACTAAGAATTCTTGCACAAGGGTGTTATGCAATACAAAAAATATATGTATATGTGTGTGTTTGATAATAATAACCATCCTCAATGTGGTATTGAAAACAACATGTGTTATGGATTGTATTTATTCAAACATACCAAGGCTTGGATTTATGGAAAGGTATTTGGCCCAAGTTAAGTGCATGATGTATAGTCCTAAATCTCACATACAATTATGTATGTTTCATGTCAATACATTTTTTAATGTGGGGTGCATGGTCCCTAGACCCACTTCTCAATTTTAGTACACCTTTTTGGTTGAAAGAAGGCCTAGTGTTCTCATGCCAAAAAGCTTGTATCGATCCCTTAACTGCTACAATTAACTTCATGTCAGAATGAGCTATCCTACCATTGAAGGCCCACAGATCCATTAGGCCAACTATTTGGAGGCTATCTCATCTATTAGGATACTTTTGAATATCTTTGATATTAAATTTCATGATATGAGAGGTTTGTTTGAGAAAATATTTTTTTCTTGTGATCTTGCTAACAATCGATTGAGAAAAGACACGTCGAGTTGCATTACGGTATTTAGAATGAGTTTTCTTATCAATTTTTTGAAAATGATCCACAAGGTTTCTAACAATATAATGAATTGTTTATGAACTTTTAACTGTTTTGATGCCTAAAATTCCCCTGACAGTGACCAAACTCTCGTATTTTAAAAAAGCCAAAAATAATTGAAATTTAGCGGCACCAGATTTTGGTTCAAAATATTCATTAATTGTTTTATAAGAATGATAATGAATAGTTCAATTAGGTAACTTAACTTCAAGTTATTCTAGAACACTTTCATCCACTTGAATGCATTTAGGAGTTCTTCGTCACAGACTACTCATTCTAGGTAGGGATGATGAACCTCTATTATGGCACTCTTGACCTCCCTATTGTGGAGTTACAAATGTAGTATTTATTTCCCCTTCAATCACTTGTAGAACAATTATGGGAGGAGAGTGGACATTCCCATGACTAATTTATAGAATGTATGATTCTCCAACGAGAGGTTGCACCATAGGATTTTCTTCACCAGAAGGTTGTGCGCCAGTTGCCTCTCTAATTTCATCGATTGTATAATCAACTCCAAGAAAATCCTCCATCGTCTAGTCATTCACAACAACTTGTCTTGATGAAATAGTGATTAGAGGTTCAATATAAGATTGGCCTCTATTGAAATCTTTCACTTTTCTTTTTCTCATGGAGGAGAAACAACAATGGCATCTATTGTACTAGAATTTTGATTTCTCTTTGCTGAAAGCCTATGTTTTGATATACCTAACCTTGTCTCTCCTCTTTCTTAAATTACCTTTTCAATGGGTTTTTCATTCCTCGAATACTTTCTACTTCGATTTTGTAGGTTCCCCATGTCTAAAGAATAAAATTTCCTTCCAAGTACACCACAACAAGATAAAAAAATTCTTTCCACTAAAAAGTGTCTTCCAATTACACAAACTTGTCTACCAATTATAGAAGAAGACACAAGTTTTCTTTCCACTAACAATTATCTTCCAATTACACAAATTTGTCTAAAAATTACACAAGAAGACACAAGTTTTCTTTCCACTAACAATTTTCTTCCAATTAAACAAATTTGTCTACCAAATACAGAAGAAGTCACAAGTTTGCTTTCCACTGACAATTGTCTTTCAATTAAAAAACTTTTTCTACCAATTACACAAGAAGACACAAGTTTGCTTTCCAAAAATACCAAATACAAAAATCATGTATGTTGTTTTTATTTCTGCATGCATATGTCGGGATAGTTCAAGTTTTCAGACATAATAAGAATGAGTGTTTATGCCTCATATCCCTACCCATTGGGAATGTTCTTGCATGCATATTCATACTGGAAAGGGATATGAGGTAGGCACATTAACCAAAATCATTTATTTCTACTCACAAGAGCGCATTCTCACTCTTAATGCAATGGATAAAAAATATATTATATGTCCCAAATAACTTTATGAATAAATGTGTACAGGGGTTTGAGGACAACTAGGACCTAAGGTCTTAAGATTGAAAGTGCTATGAGGCATAATGAAGTGGTTAGATCACTAGGATGGAGATCTAGGTGTTGTGGGGCCTTCAACGAGAGGTGTGGGCATAATGCACTTAGGTCTCCGGTGTGGAGGGGGTTAAGGGTCAAGTATAGGTGGGAGCTTAGGATTATATGGAGTTAGGGGAATCTAGGTCATGGTCAAGTTCTAGGTCATGGTCTTGGTCTTGGTAATGACGTAGGTCATGGTATAGGTATAGGTCTAGGTCTAGGTCTAGGTCTACTTCATTGTCATGTTCTAGTTCAAGGTTTATTTCTAGGTCTAGGTCTATGTAATGGTCTAGGTATAGATCTTTCCATGG
Organism: Picea sitchensis; assembly: GCA_010110895.2. Taxonomy (NCBI): domain Eukaryota; kingdom Viridiplantae; phylum Streptophyta; class Pinopsida; order Pinales; family Pinaceae; genus Picea; species Picea sitchensis. The sequence goes on along the minus strand of SNQJ01S0027331.1, from coordinate 105,534 downwards.
TCTAGGTCTAGGTATTTCAATCTCTAGTTAAAGGACATATCTTTCCTTTCAATGTACCAAAATTTCTAGAGTGTGTGAGAGTCTGAGAGGGAGAGAGAGGGAGACAAAGAGGGGGTGTAGAGAGAGAGTATGTGAGAGTGTTAGAGGGAGATAGAGGAATATAAAGAAGGGGGTAGAGAGGGTGTGAGAGAGGGAGAGAGAGGAAGATAGATATGGGGTATAGAGAGAGTCTGAGAGTGTGAGAGGGAGAGAGAGGAGGGGTAGAGAGAGAGTGTGTGTGTGTGTGAGAGAGAGAGAGAGAAACAATTAGAGAGAGAGTGAGAGGAATGGGGAGAGAGAGGGAAGGGAGTTAGAGAGAAGTAAAT
>SNQJ01S0027331.1:52516-80593 GCA_010110895.2 Picea sitchensis | reverse complement strand
AAAACAAAAACACAAGTACTCCTAACCTACTAGAGCATACCAAAATGAGAACAGATTACAACAAATTTAATCCATCACCTCCAAGGATAGAAGTTAGCCTTCCTTGGAGGAACCGTACAACATTAGACAAAAGATAGCACATGTCAACGTAGCACCTCAAATTCACTGTTCATCTTATCATGTAATATTTATCTATTCAAGTCAAACATAAACAAGCTGAATACTTACTATAGTAGAGGTCCAAAAAAAATGCTGCAATGCTAGACCTCAACATTTATATATCACTACCTATGAGAGATCAAGAGGTTAGATATAACATATTTGCTCCTCAAATTGAATGCATCCCTTTGACTAAAGTCTACATCACTTGAAATTGAGGAAAACAAGCTGAAAACTCAGGAACGGTACAGAGAAGAAGCCTGTTCAAATGCTGCAATGCATGCCCTAAGCTTTTTATAAATAGCTTCTCAAAAAATACAAAAGAGTTCAGAAACTGAAGAACTTACAGAAGAATGGCTTCAAATAGTGTCTAATACTCTAAACTGCTAGTATACTTTAAACATTTGTCCAAATGGCCCAAGTTGTTAATCACTTTTGCTGGGCTAGCAAAGGTTAAAATCTCGTGGGAAGCATACCAAGACAAAATAAGGTTCATATGCAAATTAACCACCTGGTATGCGACACTAAATATATATTTTAATGAGGGACTTTTGGTCAAGGTGGACATGGGCATGAAGCAAGTTCCACTCCAGACAAGTTTCTTGTGATGGACTGAAGTGATGTATGATTATATCAACTCATCCAGCTCTCATTTCCAGAGGCAACACGAAAAATGGACACGAAAATCGAGGCAACACGAAAAACAAAGCAAAAATGCGATACATTTCCAGAGGCAAAAAAAATTCTCGAGGCACTGCCCCTGAACCCCTGCGCAGGGGGCTTTTGCCCCCCTCAAACCCCCCTGCACACCCGGCACAACATAGACACTACTACTCGTGCAAAGAATATAACACATACCCAACAATAGCGGTATATAATTAAAAGTGACATGCCACTACAAGCATCCACATGTAGCACAAAGCAGCCACATTGTAAAATAAAAGTTAAGAAACAATGATATTGTAAAAGGTACAATGGTACAGCCATACCATACGAAATGTCCTCATATATCATCAATAGCACTTTCTATATGAAAAAAAACTCAGAACCTCATAGCAAATACTAAAAACAAATGTACTGGATGCTCTCTTTCATAGAGCTATCAAAAAATATACTATAAATAAATAAATTACAGTACCCCTCCATCATCAGCTTCGTCCATATCCTCATTTTCTAAGCTATGAATAACAGCATGGAAATAAGCATAACAAAGTGGATCATGTCAGGCTCGGTAAACAAAAAATGGCTATGCACAAAAACACAAAAATAATTAGTGGCTCCCCATGATAGTCTTCATCTAGATTCCCATCTTCTGGGCTGTCAATATCACCGTGATAATTGATATCTGAAAGTGGGAATAGTTAAACACATTGCAGCTCACTAACATGTGGAAATAGTTAAAGGGTGTTATCAGCCTAATTTTGCTCACATGTACAAATAGTTTTACCTGAATACATCACTATTGCAGTCATCATCTACATTATGCACCCTACTTCATCATCCTATGACCTTATTGTACCTCGCTTAGCCAAGTCAAACCATCAATTGACCCTTTTTTGAGGCATGCAGATTATCCTCCATTTTCTGTGCACACCGTGCAAGAAATCCCTCAATTTCTGTGTGACCCTTCTTAATGCAAAAAATGGCTCATTTGCAGCTCATAAATGCTCACGTGCTTGTTTGAGCGGTGTACTTAGTACATGTGGAGCTTGTCAAACCCTCATATTCATTAATACCATTGATTTAGTATTTTCCATAGATGTCCATTAAACTTATGAATTCTCATTAATACATCAAGACAGTTCACATGGAAACTATATCCAAAGGGAGGCTCCACTATTTCCCTATAAATAAAGGTCTTGCGGCTCATAAATGCTCGCGTGGTTGTGCTTGTTTGATCGATGTACTTAGCACATGTGGACCTTGTCAAACCCCCATATTCATTAATACTATTGATTTAGTATCTTCCATAACTGTCCATTAAATTTATGAATTCTCGTATTAATACATCGAGAGAGTTAACATGGAAACTATATTCAAAGGGAGGTTCCACTATTTCCCTATAAATAAAGGTCATGGGGTTGCAATTTATATGGAGAAAAGAAGAGCAAGATTATGCTGCCAAAATTCTACTGGTAAGATTTGAACCATTAGTCATTCTTCACCATTGAGAGTTTCTTGCCTTTTAGCTAGTTCTTAACATAATCCATTCACATAAGGAACTTACTACTTTCATCTACCAAGAATTGGAGAGCTTGAGGACACAAGGAGACAAAAGGACCCTCCCAAAGGGAAGCTTAGGAGCCCACTTGCTACATCAAGGCCTCTCCAAACGTCACTGTGAGTATCTATTGCCTTCTTCATTTGGAGTTAATATAACATTATGCTTATCTTGAGGTTTGCTCTTCATAGGGACTAAGACAGGTACCCTTACCGAGACTTAAATGTAGATATTTCTCAATATTCGACCTTGGGGGATATCATCCTCTTGGGGGACTTCTAGATCTAGCCAAATCCCACTCCATGATAGGTTAGGGGATGCCTTTTGTCTTCATGAAATTGATCTGGATTCAATGGACCTCCTTAGGATTTCAAATGATGCACCTCAACAAGTCCCATGAGCTACTAATCTTGAAAGCCTACCGTGCTTTTTGGGTTCCTGCAGGTTCACATGCTTCCCTCATAGTGGAGGGGCTAGTGTAGACAATTATGTCCTCTCCAACCAAGACCTTCTTCCTTATATCCGCCAATTCTCTATCAACCTGATCCCTCTAGCTAACTCCATCCTTCTCCCTCAGAGCCAACCATCCCCTCTCCACCAAGCTCCCCTGATATAACGGTCTTATTTGATAATGAGGATCTGAACACCTTTTCTTTCAACCTCCATCGGATTCTCCCCACTATCTCTCGCTTCTCGCCCCTACAATCAGCCTCCTCCAAATATGACCATCTCTCATCTACAATTTCAAAAGCRAAATATTACCATTGACCATCTCGTCACCCCATGAACTAATGGTTTGATAATGACTACAAGGCACACCACAAACAACTTCGTAGTGCCCTTTTCATGATCCCACCTCTTACCTTATCGTCCATAAATCACCTCCTCTATTGTAAGAAACACCTTTTTCCCTCATAGAGGAGACACTCTTCATCATTCTCCAAAAAACTTTCAACGCATTGTCTTCCCCCGCTATTCTATTCCCCCCTGATCTTGACCCCTGGACCATGTTCACCGATGCCACTACCCTCTATAATGTTCCCAAGCAACCTCCTATTTGAATCACCTCCTCCCCACAATAAATTGTTATCTATTCTTCTACACAAATATCGAATCTGGGAAATGAAAACCAGTAGAGCGAAGGATGAGGAGGGGTTCCAGGCTGCACTTTTAAAACATGGTAGACTAGTTCTTCTTGATTACATCACTAACCTATTTTTGTTTGCTCAAGATTCCCAGAGGTTTGGTCTCACCACACTATTCACCTAATACACAAATCAGGGGCTAGAGCATATATGAATAATTATTGGAATATCATGGTAACCACACTTTCTCTAGGCTCTATGCCACTACCCTTCTTCTCAAATTATCGAAGGAGTTGAGAAGACATGTTCAACCTAGAGGACAAATAGGGTTCAAACCGAAACACCACACCATACCATTGGCCATATCCCCACAATGCAGGCCATCATTGAGGCTAGGTACCGCTCTTCAAAAGTCTTTTGTTGCTCTGTTGACTTGAGTTGAACTAGGCCATCACAAAGACAGTTCATGTCCTCATGCATCGCTGCATCATCAAGATGCAAAAGGACAATCTCCTAGGTCATTATTCAAGCAGAGTTTGTAGGCCTCCCTTCAAGTTGAGTCTCACTTCTGCACCAGGTTCAAGGATATGTTGACTCCTTAGCTGATAGAGAGCGCTACCCTTGTCTTGCTTACTTCTCTTTGGAGGCCAAGACACTACCAACAATTTTGGTTCGGCTCATTGTTGGTCACCTGCTACTTCAATCGATTAGTATTTCGATGGATAACCTCCCCCCTTTCAGATACTCTCTGAATGCCCCTAATTGACTCTTACTATCCAAGCAAGTGTTCAATAAGATTATCAAAGAGGACATCTTCAAAAACTTTATTCTGGTTACCTGGGTTGATCGAGCAAGGAGGTTAAACCCTAAGATAGCCTTCTATGCAAAGCACTTCATGGAGTTAATGGATGGTCTTAATGCTCGGCCCCCTCACACACTTCACAAAAATCCATGCTCTCAAGATCCCTCTAAAGCAATTTCATGTGAGCTCTCATTAACTTCAAGCCCAAACCGATCATCATATCATGCAAGGAGACAAGATCTACAAGTTTTGTCATCTTTATGAGACCAAGAAAAAGAAGAACTTCATTTTCTAGTGTCTAATCTATTATGAGATCAAAGGTCAATTTCATGGTCAAGGAGTTTGAGAACCCTCTCTTCGCCTTTTTTTGATTTCAGGACTATATATCCCTGGCCCTTTACATGGGGGAGGCCCTCGACCTTAGATCTCACTCTCTTCGACCACTCTTGCCTAAAACGAACACCTTGAGGCCAATTACCACTTTCTTTCCTATGCTTTGGACAGAACAAAGGCACCCAATGGCAAGAGTACAACAACACTTCATCGAAGCCTTTATAGGGATGTCATATTAGATCCCGAGAAAGTTCACACAGCACTAGCAGACAAGTGATTTCCTGAAAATCTTAGCAAAGAGCTACATCATCCGAACAACAAAACATATCTCAGACCATGTTCACCAACGCTTCCAATTCCTCATATCAATGAATTTCTTCACTTCAGCCTCAAATGTTAGGAGAGAGGGGTTGGCCCCCTCCACACACCCCCTCCTCCATCACTAGAGATTTTGTTTTTAGGGTTCTCAATAGTACTTGCATGTTTTGGCAATATTATTTTGCTTCTCAATTTCATGGCCTCAAACCATAGACATTTTCTGGTGTAACATAGTTTAGATTTGCTTCATGCTTTGATATGCTTTTATAGGAGCAGCCTTTGCACTCCCACTCCCATCCCACACTGATAAACTCGGTAATAACATGGTATGCTTTGATATGCTTTTATAGGAGCAGCGTTTGCACTCCCACTCCCATCCCACACTGATAAACTCGGTAATAACATGGTAAACAAATTCTGCTCTTGCAAGAAACTAACACAGTCTAAATGTAAAGGCCAATCAAAACTGCAATCTAAATCTTGCTAGAATCTATAAACACACACAATTAGAAAACATATAATGGAACACATAGATCATTGTCAAGAATCCCTACAACTGCTATTCCATTACTACTACAATAAAATTAGCTAGACAGAATTTTTTGTGGAATAAAATAAACTAAAACGCTCTCTATAGACTTGTACCCTTACCCATCTCTTATAGAGTCAGATGAGTCACCTAGAGTTGCAAAAGTAGACTTGCATGCAAGATAAGGTAAAGCATCCCCATCTTGGAATATGTGCCTTATCTAGAGTTCAAACTCAAAAAATAGAAATTACTATAAATAAAACAAACTAAACAGTCTCTTTAACTTTAGTGCCTTAACACATTAATTGAAGATAAGGAACTTTATCCTATGATAAGACTAGTGGTTGGCACATGCATGCACTATCTTTATCTTAATGATGTGCCTCTTCCTATATTTACCAGTGCACCCTTCTCTATCTTCTTTGGTACAAAAATTATGATGTTGTAAAAGACAACACCTAGGACAATCTCACATTTGTTGTTGGAGAAGACTTCTTCGAGGTACACTTTCTAACACTCCCACTTAGAGAGGAAAGTGTTCTCAACTACTCCAAGTAGCTCTTTGAACATCTACAACTTGTATTTGGATAAAGGCTCAATCAAAATCAGTGTTGTATAATCTCGCCGATATATTGTCGAGAGATGGAGGGGTCGATATTTTGTTTGGAAAATGTCGTGACATATCTGACATATTGAATGTGTTGCAACACATTCAATATGTCACGACATATTCTGAAAATATCGAGAGTCGATGGGAAATATCAACCTGCTCGCTAAAAAGGCGGAAAAAGTGCGCGTGAAGGGGTTTTAAAGACTGCGGGTTGCTTTTTTCACTTATCGTTTCATTTCTAAGGTGTGAGAGAGCTAGAGAGGTGTGAAGGAAGTCATTGTGCATCTATCCAAGGAGGAGAAAGCCAAGGATCTTGTTGCCATTAGCGGAGAGATCGTGAAGTGGGGATTCATCATTCAATCATTCAAATCATCAAGATTTCCATGTATGATCCAAAACGTGTTTCTTTCATTTGTTTGAAGTTTGAACTTTGTTTTTCTAGAGTTAGGCTAGGGTTTGCAATGTGCCTCTTCTTATTGTTTTTGAATGGAAGATTCAATCACTCTACACTCATCTAGCTCTAATTATTTAAACCTTTGCATTATGATGTGTTTATTTTGGTTTTTTTTTGTGCCATAGGTATAATATTTTCACCTAAACAAATTGTCGAAGGCATTGGATCCAATGTGGGTGTATGGTGAACCAATAGAACTTATCTTTGCAACAAAAGAATTTTTGGAGGAATTAGCCATTTGAAATAGCACCTTAACAAAATCATTGGGTTTGATGTGGATATTTGTCTAAATAGTAGCCCGGAAATTATGAATATTGCAAAGCAATCACACATTGATCTGGTACCCAGCGCCTTAATGACTTGGTATGTGTCTACTACAATCTAAGGTTGTGTGTGAAGCAACTTGACAAAGAACCTAACATAGAGGCCATTTCATTGGATGACATTGACACCATTAGTCAATGGTGGGTGGAGATTCAAGAGCCTGGGATGGAGGAGGCACCTGAGTGGTTGGAGGAGGTGCATGCAAATGATTTGAGGGAGGAGGCGACAACAAAGGAGGAAGAGGAGGATGTTCCACTTCCAGTGGATACAGAGGTTGTGGAGGAGATTAGACTTCCAGTGGATCCAAGGCCACCACCACGTCCACGGAGAGCCATACCTGGAGTTGGACTTGGGTCCGTTGGAACTGGGAGGAGGCAACACACTTTGCCTTCCACCTCGTCCCCATCACTTACCACCTCAAATGGAGAATATGGAGCAACTGGAGCTTCCACTCCAAGCTCATCCCGAGTACCTCCATGACCACCTACTGCTTCCAAAGGAGGAGGCGACAACAAAGGAGGAAGAGGAGGATGTTCCACTTCCAGTGGATACAGAGGCTGTGGAGGAGATTAGACTTCCAGTGGATCCAAGGCCACCACCACGTCCACGGAGAGCCATACCTGGAGTTGGACTTGGGTCTGTTGGGACTGGGAGGAGGCAACAGACTTTGCCTTCCACCTCGTCCCCATCACTTACCACCTCAAATGGAGAATATGGAGCAACTAGAGCTTCCACTCCAAGCTCATCCCGAGTACCTCCATGACCACCTACTGCTTCCAAAGGAAAAGTGGTGCCCTTTGCCCGTAAAAGGGCTAGAGCAGCACGACCTAGACGAAATCAATGATTTGGATTCCTGTGATCTATCATTTTCATTTTATCATGTGTTATTTAGTATCTAGATGCCTCATGATGATTCATCTCATCTCATGATGATTCATTTCAGTTTAGTAATGATATGTGACCACTTGACATCTTATGCATCTTATTCATTAGTTGTATTTTCATATTTATGTAGTGATGTGTTCGTTTGATGTTGTTCTTGCTTTACATGTTTAAAAAATTGAAAAAAAATGTATTTTTGTATTCTTTTGAGGTCTTGCAACATTTTCCTAGATATTCCAATATTTTCCGCCAATGTTGCCGATAAGTTACATTCTGGACCCTCGCTGATACTTTCCCCGAGACGAGATATACAACATTGATCAAAATATCAATACTTGTTGATATGTTGGAATGTACTGCATAACCACAGCTCCCTTCTAAACCATGTCTCTAATGAAATGGTATATAATCTCAATATGCTTGCCTTGATCATGCAATATTGGATCTTCTAAGAGTTTGATACAACTCTGATTGTCAGAATAAATCACAGGGGCATCCCAAGCCTAATATGTCAACTCTGCTAGTAACTTGTGAAGCCAGATGACTTAACAACTAGGAAAATTGGCTACCATATATTCTACCTCTGTTGAATTGAGTACTAAAAAAGTTTGTTTCCTACTAAACAAGGAACCCATACTTGAATCTATGCCAAAACAACACCCTAAAGTGGTCTTCCTGTCACTAGCACCACCTACCCAATAAAAATCTAAAAAACCTTGCAATACCACCTCCCCATCACCAAGAAATCACAGTCCAAAATGCATTATGCCCTTCAAGTACCAAAGCACATGTTTTGAAACCCAATGAACCCGCCTAGGATGCACCATGTACCAACTCAAAGTGTTGACTGCAAAACAAATGCCATGCCTCGTGCTCACTAAGATCATGAGGGAACCTATCAACTACTTGTACACAAATGGATCAATCAAATCAAAATCGGAATAAACAAAGGACTTTGAATTTGCTACCATAGGAGTAGCCATGGGCTTGTAGTCCATCATCTGAAATCTCATCAAAACCCCAACTGCATACTTACCTTGTCCAAGAAAAACTTCACCTAGACTTTGCCACACCTCTAGACCCAGAAAGTAGTGCATCAAGCTAATGCCCTTCGTGTCAAATTCTCTCACCAACTCTACCTTACACCATTCTATGAGTTTCTTTGAACTTCCCATATGTATAAGATCATCTACATACAAGACTATAACAAGTGGATTAGAACAATCAACCAAATAGTAAAGTTAGAATCTACATCTGTCTTAGTGAAGCCCAAACCTAAAAGATACTCGTGGATTCTGGAGTACCATGCACATGGTGCCTGTTTCAACCCAAAAAGGGCCTTCTTCAACCTACAAACATGGGTCTCATGCCCATGCAACTCAAAGCCTCTTGGTTGGATTATGTACACCTCCTCAATCAACCCATTAAGAAATGTTGTCTTTACATTGATTTGATATAAACTCCAATCAAAGATTGCTACTAAAAACACAATAAATCTAATAGAGGTATACCTTGCAACAAAAGCAAAAGTCTCATCATAGTCAACTCCCTCTTTTTGGGAAAACCCTCTAGCCACAAACTGGGCTTTGAATTTCTCTATGCTACCATCTGTCACATGATTAACCTTGTACAACCACCTAGAGTAGATCACTAACTTCCCCTCTGTTCTAAGTATTATCTCTCACACATCATTCTTCATGATGAGTTGTACTCCTCCATCATGGCATTCTATCATAAATGCTTCCCTGGTGCGTATTCATAACTAGAAGGTTCTATATAAAAAATGGAAGACATTAGTGCAACATAACTAGGGAACTTCCTAGGATGATGGCTTACCCAAAAGTAAGTATATGGACCACCAACTTGCTCTATTGCCTCCTGTAGTGTTTGGGTGAGCCATCTAGGCTTTTTGGTTGAACTGAAAGGTAAAGAGGCAACCCCTGCACCTCCAAGAGCTTGTTGATATGAATATGTTTTTTTCAACTTTTTTGATTTCTACAGATCTGTTTTTTGGGACAGTAAGTTCCTCTACCTCCACAATCACTATTGGACGTTCTTGAGACTTAGAGAACCATACACCCTCATCAAACTTGACATCTCTACTCATAACTACCTTCCCTTTATATGGAATGTAGACCCTACAAGATTTAGAGGTCTCATTGTGACCTACAAAGATGCCCTTCAAACTAGAAGGTTCCAACTTGATCATTTTCTCATCAAGAATATGAATGTAGATAGGACAACCGAAAATACGAAGGTGTGACACCTCAACCTTCTCATCTGGNACAGATCTGTTTTTTGGGACAGTAAGTTCCTCTACCTCCACAATCACTATTGGACGTTCTTGAGACTTAGAGAACCATACACCCTCATCAAACTTGACATCTCTACTCATAACTACCTTCCCTTTATATGGAATGTAGACCCTGCAAGATTTAGAGGTCTCATTGTGACCTACAAAGATGCCCTTCAAACTAGAAGGTTCCAACTTGGTCATTTTCTCATCAAGAATATGAATGTAGATAGGACAACCGAAAATACGAAGGTGTGACACCTCAACCTTCTCATCTGGAATGCCTCCTCTAGTGTCTTGTACTTCAAAACTCTATGACGACACCTATTCAAAATATAAACAACTATAAGATATGCTTCTACCTAGACACATGGGTAGATCCAAATCATGAATCATGGATTTGGTTGTTTCTATGATAATCTATTCTTCCTCTCTGCAACCCCATTTTGCTAAGGGTTATAGGGAATTGTCGGCTGCTTGATTTTTGCTTCCTTGTAAAAGGAATCAAACTCCTTTGAGGTATACTCCCCTCCATTGTCAAACCTTGACACCTTAATTGCATGTTTGATTTTATACAAGAGCCTTAAACTCTTGAAACTTCTTAAAGACCTCGTCATTGGTCTTCATGAAGTAAATGGACTGCATAGAAAAATCATCAATAAAAGATGTAGAGTAAATGTTACCTGATAAGGAAGTTGAAAACATGGGTCCACATACATATAAGTGGATTAGGTCAAGAATCTCTCTAGACCTATGCTCACTACTAGGAAAAGCAACTTTGACATGCTTGCCAAGTGCACAGCCATTACACACTCCTTTCTTCTCGACCTTGAATTTTGGCAATCCCTGCACCATGTTCTTCAAGATTGGAAACACCCCATAGTGCAAGTGATTGAGTCTCCTGTGCCAAAGCTCACACAAGTTGTCATTGTCATGCACTAGAGCTCTAATAAGATCCCCTTACAATTTGTATAGACCACCCTCACAAACACCTTTGACCAAAACACCTAACCAAGATCTGAGCATCTCTTTCAGATGTGGACTTGTTGATATATCTGAGATCTACAATCATTAAAACTGAAACGAGATTTTTGGTCAAGCAAAGCACATGCAAAACACTAGTAAGCTCAAGGATATCACTTGATGGCATTTCGAATGAGATGGATCACAGTCCTGCAACTAGATACACCGACATCATCACCAAGTTCCACTTGCACGCTTACCTCTTGCTCCTAAAGTTTGTTAAAGGCTCTCTTCTTAGAGGTCATATGTTTGGAGGCTCCATTGTCCACATACCAACCGACACTAGACATCATGGTGTTAGATGACAAGCTTAGGACCATAAAGAAGTGTGTCTTAGGCTTGCATAAAAGTTCATCCACTCCAGCAAATGCTTTTGCACTCCCTGCAAATTGCTTCTACTGTCATTGCTTGCCCTTCCCCTTCTTCTCATGACACTAAGAAGCAAAGTGCCCAAACTTCTAACACTTAAAGCACTTGATGTGGCTCAAGTCCTTTCCATGTTTAGAGAAACTTGAATCCTCTCTATTCTCTTTCTGACCCTTCCTTTCTTATTATACAGGTGATGTATTAGGCCGATAATAAGAGGCATAGCGCACTTAAGAGATAACATCCTCCCTATTGTAATGAGCATCATTTCCTAAGATATCAAGAACAACATGATAATTAGCATTGCAAAGTGGAACATGTCAAGCTCAATAGCAAAAAATTGATATGCAAAATGTTGGCTTTTGGTGTAGCTCGAACAAGTACTGCATTAGCAGTGCATAGCATGCAAAGGTGTCCGAGCAACACTCTAGAGAGTAACTTTGTAAAGTGTTTTTATAAAAGTTTTTTTTATATTTAATGACTAAAGTGACTTTTTATAAAGTTGAGTGACTTAACTTTTTATAAAGTCATCTCAACGAGAGATTAAGTCACGACCATTGATCTCATAGGGTCAAGATCTAAACTTGACTGTTGGAAATCTAAGGTTAGGGTTTTAGTCATTAAAGGGATTATAAAAGCAGATCTAAGGAGAGTGAGAGGAACACAATGAGTGCATAAGACCAAGAGGGAGTCTTGCTCATGTACTTCTGTCCGAGTGGGTAGGGCTGAGGAAGTGTGTAAAGGAGCAGTGAGGGAGATAGCAGCCAGGTGGGCTAGGCTATCTGCTGCAGCATTGTAATCCTCTGATGGGCCATTATCCTAGGATGGGAGCCCAGGATTTTTAGCAATAAAATCAAACTCATAATTGGTTTTCCCGCAAGGGTTTTTCCAAGGGTGTTTATCCGAAATATCTTCTACAATGTGTGTCAAGGTTTTTTGTCTTTAATGCTTTCGCTAAATGTTAGTTGATAACCTAGTTGTGCTAATAATCAATAAAGTGAGTTTATTTGGATTCTTAGTCGTGTGTTGGGTTTGACAAGAAAATCAACATGGTATTAGAGTTCAACCTCTGAGTACAGAAGGAACCAAGATACTTTGTTGTGCAGACCATGGAGTGAATCAGCAAAGGAGGATGTGTGGCCAGAAGTGTGTGGGAAACAAAGCCACAGACTCAAATGGCCAATGCAAGCTTAAGGTTTGAGGGCAAGTTGGATGGTGCCTCAAATTTCTGTCTTTGGAGGGAGCATATTGGCTTGGTACTGGAGGAGAATGTATTGTTGAGAGCTGTTGAGAAGGCAAGTGGCGACCCCTCTCTTACGATCGATACAACTAGCTGACTCCCTTGAGAAAGATGTCAAGAAGAAGAATGGAATGTTGGAAGCTGGTGAGCAAAATTAAGCGACCCACGCTGATCCAGTGCAACTAGCAGCTCACAACAAGAGAGATGTCAAGGCCAGGAGGATAATCGTGGATGGAGTCAAGGACCACATTATTCCTCATTAATCTGGCAAGAAGACAGCGAAGGAAATGAGGAAGGCCCTGGTAAAGATATACTAATCTGACAACCAAAGCAAGAAGATGTTGCTCAAAGAGAAGCACGAAGATGGTCAAGGGAGAGTCGATGGTCACTTACCTCACAAAGTTCTCCGGATGGAGATGAGCCGGTAGTTGTGGGAGAAACTGAGTGGGCGGGCTGAAGTTGTGAGGATAGCCTTGAATGGCTTAACCAAGCAGTGGGAAGTTTTTGTGGAGCATAAGACTTCATCTTCAAACTCTCTATTGTAATAAGCAACCATTCCATGGCAATGAATATATATTTGTTTTCTTATTTCACCTTTATTTTTCCAATGAAAAAACATTATATTTCAAGATAAATATACATGTGCTTCGGTTCTTCTGTGAGAAGAGCTCTATCTCTTCATATATTCTCATTTTCAAACTCTATTACAATTTTGTTTCCATCAAAATAAACATAAACAAAAACATTTTGTCCTTACAATCAACTAATAACTTTCTTCAAATAAAAACTTGTGCTTTTCTTTTCTAACTATACAAATTGAAAAAAGTTTTATGACGAAAATGGCATCCCATCAATGAAACGACAATCATGGAATTCCTGGAAAATAAAGGCCCATCTATCTAGAAGTAGAGCTAGTGTTACTAAAATCGAGCGATTGAACCGGTTTGGAAGGCAAAACAATCTGACTGGTGCGACAAAACCGCTTTCGACCAGTTCGGTACCGAACCGATCAATTATGTACGACGCATCTAGGTCCACAGATTTCAAAAGTGACATTCTCCTTTATCGAAAATGAAAGATAAAGGAGAATCCTTTTACTTAAATTTTTAGCATTACCATTAATTGTTTAGGATGTTTTGAAGTGGTTTCAACCTCATTGGACTTCATGGGGAGAAAGTAGAATTTTAGGTCCATTCAAAATTCAGCAGACTTAACAATTTTCAAGATTTCAAGATTGGCGAGATTACAACATTTCCAGCGGATTCTATCATGTATGGCTTATCGGTATGAATTGGCATTTAATCAAGGCACCAACCCTCTGTGTACCTCGATGTTGGTGACAATGAATGTTGAACTCTTCTATCTGACCCCAGTGAAAATGTGCCCTTCACTCAAGTAAAATCACTTAAAAGGTGACATTGATGATGAGGATCTTAATATAAGCAACGATTTTGATGATGAGGATCCTAATATATGTAATGATCTTGATGATATGTATCTTCTTGTTGGCCAGCATGAATTTTGGACTCTAGAGGCCATTTAAAACCTCATTGTTGATGTATTTTGGTTGAGAGATGGATTGCACTTTCGATGCTATTATTGGTTATGTGCCTCTTACTATATATAAAGAATACTCTGCATATTAATGTATAAATGATTTGGATTCATATGGATGCATGTGAATATATATGTTTTCAAAATTTGAATATTTTATGTAGTTTAGGGTTGATCGGTTTTTTGATTTTTCAATCAGTCTGGTTTCACATTTTGGGGTGATCGGTTCGATCACGATTTCGATTTTAATAACATTGAGTGAGCATCGATGGTGGTTGGCCTTGGAGTTCAGCTCCGTGTAGATATGAGCACAAGTAAACCAATCCAACTCTTCCAAGAAAGCTCGAATTTGTCCCAACAGCGACTGAAAGTGAACCACTTAAAATTGAATTTTTTTGTTGACCCATTCTGTGACAACTTTTGAATACACTTGAACTTGAATTTTTTTGACCCATTAGAAGCGGCGACTTTTGAATCCCCCATTGTTGTAATTTTTTATCTTTTTGAATTAACCAAAACATCGAGCCATAGTGATGCAATATTTCGGGCCATCCATCCATCCATCCGTCCATCCATCCATTTCCATCCATCCTCCATCCATTCCATTCCATCCATCCATCCACGTCCATCCATCCTTCCTCATTCCATTCCATTCCTCCATTCCTCCTGTCCATCCTTTCCTCCTCCATTCCATTCCATCCATTCCATTCCTGTCGGTCCACTCCATTCCATCCATCCATTCCATCCATTCCATTTCCATTTCCTCCTTCCTCCATTCCATCCATCCGGCCATTCCATTCCATTTCCATTCCTTCCGTCCATTCCTCCTTCCGTCCGTCCATTCCTTCCATCCTCCATCCTTCCTTCCTCCATTCCATTCCTTTCCATCCATCCACTCCGTCCTCCAGATCCATTCCTTTCCATCCATCCTCCTGTCCTTCCATCCATGTCCTTTCCTGTTTCCTCCGTCGGTCCGTCCATCCGGGCTCCACTCGTCCATTCCATCCATCCATTCCTCCATCCTTCCATCATCCATTCCATTCCATTTCCATTCCATCCTTCCTCCACTCAAGTCCTTTCCTCCATTCCATTCCCCCCATCCTCTCCATCCGTCCGGCTCAGAATCCGTCGGCATCCATTCCATCCATTCCATCCATCCTTCCTTCCATTCCATTCCCTCCATCCATTCCTCCATCCTCCATTCCATTCCATCCATTCCTTTCCATGCCATTTCCATCCATTCCATTCCATCCATCCCTCCTTTTCCTCCATCCATCCATCCTTTTCCATTCCATTCCATCCCATCCCATCCATCCAACCATCATCCTTCCATTCCTTCCTTCCATCCTTCCGTCCATCCTGTCCATTCCTTCTTCCATTTCCTCCACCTTCCTGTCCATCCATCCATCCTTCCATTCCTCCTTTCCTCCGTCCATCCTACCGTCATCCATTCCTCCATCATCCATCCCTCCATGTCCATCCATCCATCCATCCATCCATCCTCCTCCATCCATCCCTTCCCATGTCCATTTCCATCCACTCCATTTCCATCCAGATGTCCGGCCCCTCCATCCATTCCTTTCTTTCCATTTCCATTCCTCCTTTCCTCTTTCATCCATCCCTCTTTCGTCTTGAGGCAAAAGACGGGAGGCGAAAGACTACTACATCCGGTTCAGCCTATTCGCTGAAGTGTAGAGGTGCAGCTCTTCTTTGATTATGTCTTTTTATGTATATGATTTTGTTTAGTTTTTCAAACTGGATTTCGAAGGACTGGGTCGATTTCCCATGGTGGCGACCCATCCTTCCCCCCGGCTATAGTAGGCAAAGAAACTTTGGGATACCTGATCTGGTTTCCTTTTGGCAGATCGAGGGATTCCCACACTGTATCATGACCTCTTTCAGTAATACAAGAACTCACTCACTCACTTACAAAAAACAAATTGCATTTGACAAACTAGCAAAAGTATTTATGGGTCATAGAAATTGGAGATAGCATCCTAAGCCTTTCTACTGTAATGCCCGTCCTTTCCAATACAGCAGGAGTATATTTAATTTTATAATTTACCCTTGTGTTTTGCAATAACAAAAATAGTTGTTAAGGGTGCCATGGTTCAGAGGCGAATACAGTGGTATGTTGGACCGTCCACCAAGGTTCAATTATCCAGGAGACACAAATAAAGAATTGTGGCCAGGTGCAGGACCGGGATGATTTTGTCAGAAGAATACCCCTGCAAAAGCAATTTAGGGAAACAAAAATACTCGTGCAGGGTGGTTCGACCCCTCAGGGAAGTTTTGCATGCGCAGAAGAGCATGGCCACTTGTAATGATTCTCTTTGAGGATAAATGAAAAAGTTAGAAAAAATCATTGTTAACTACCATGAAAGATTAGAAAGTCTTAAAAATAAAGACAATTCTAAAACCCTGAAAAACACTTAGCATGTTACATACGATCTGCACGGGAATCCAAAACAACTTCTAGAACACCAAAAAAACACAGCAGCAAAACGAAGAAGAAATAATCAGAAAATACCATTTTAAACCGCTAACGGATACGAGCACAGGATCTGATCGGACCTCGAAAGCAGCGGCGCCGAACACCTATACAGGCCAGAAGAAATAGATCATCTGTTGAAGCGCTATATATGAAGACTGAACGCTGGCTCTGACTGTCGATTGCCCTCTCTATATCTTCCTATCATCCTAACCGTTGATACTGCCTCTCGTTTTAGGGTTTACGGGTCATCCTAACCGTTGATACTGCCTCTCGTTTTAAGGGTTTAGGGGAGGTTTGGTGTAGGTTTGTCGTACGGTTCGACTTTTATTAGTCCCTGCGAAAGAGGAAATATAGCAATCGGTTAAAAGTCAAAATTATTTTGAATTTTCTAAATTTAAATATTAATAATGTTTATAAAGAAATCAAAATATTTTTTAATTTGAATATTGTAAAATAAAATAAAATATTTTTTTAATTTTTAAATATTCAAAATTTTATTTTTTCCAATTGATTAAAATGGTGAAGTGACTAATATCCCTTGTTTGGAGGTGACAATTAATCATACAAAAATTAATAATAAAACAAAAATTTTTAAATTCTATAAATAACCAATTAATTAATAATTTAAAGTACAAATAATGATTAATGCTATTGTCAGTCATTATATCACGCAATAGTTATCCTTGACGTTTAGGAGCCTCATAAATGAGTGTGAGCTCATATTACAGGTTATTCTTAACCCTTTTAACTCCACATATCCATGAGAGATTGTTGTCATTTAATCATTTGAGAGCTCATATTACATGTTATTCTTAACACTTTTAACTCCACATATCCATGAGAGATTGTTGTCATTTAAAACTATTAATAAATAATTAGTAAATATCGGTTCCTCATCCATCAACAAACTCGTTGATGGTGATAGAGACCCTTGATACAGTGAAGAACAAATTTAAAGATTTTTAATGAAAACATAAATGAAAATTTTAATTAATTAAAAAAAAAAATTGTTTTATTTTTATTATTTTAATTTCAAAATGTATCAAAAGAATTTATTTTGTTATTATTAGTCCTCCCTGCCATGTAAATATTGTTTGCCGACATTTCGTCCCTACCATCTAGTGCGATCATAAATCGTTGGATCTTGAAGTATGAAAGCACTACGGATGTTTTCAACGCAGAATTCTAAAAACCAGGCAAAATAAATCATTGACGATTTGTTCCTGCCAACGAAGGTTTCTTCACGCGTCTTTAATTGATATGCACTAAATAAGTCTTAAATCGGTAGGTTTGGTTTCCTCGTCAGAATTTAGTGATTAGCTCCGACAGGGATGCATTTTGTGAAGCAGTAATTGAAAGCGTTGTTGAACTCGTCAGCAAGGTCTGTCGGTTTGATTGACGAGGAAGGGATTGCATAACTGATATTTGGTAATGTGAGTTGTTCAAGGTATGTTATTCGAAGAGTGGGGACGTTGTCTCCTTAATTTTCCCCTCTATTTCTCCCACCATTAAGCAAGTAATGAAGATATTGTAATTGGGTAAGGCAAGATTTAGTAAGAATAGTTCTTATCCCTTGATATATTAGAAGTTCATCTTACTTTTCTTTATGCAATTACAACTTTGTACTTTTCACTTATTTCAAATTTATAATTAAGAAAATTGAATGATTGTATTTTTTGTTTTCATATCTGGAGCAGAAATTGACATCACCGCAAAAATAATGGAGTGGACAATGGCTCACACAAACATAGACACGAAGAACACAGAAAACAACTTATCTATTGCATTACACTCATGGGTATTTATACAATGGTGAGATGAGCTCCATTGTTGATTAGTTTCAAGATCAATGGTTGGAATTGCTTCTTCCAAACGTCTCGTTCTTCCGAGAACTTCCTAGAGTCGGTGCAGTCAGTCATGCATTCTTGCAAACATCTCTATCACCTACTTACTGGTTGTTTAATTAATTCCTAACACTCCCCCTTAATTAAAACCTTTACAACCCCTATCTTATCTCTACATATTACAAACAAAGCCTTCCCAAAAGGCTTTGTAAATATATCTATGCATCATTATCATTTGTGTTGCAATACAATATATGAATTTCATTTGACTGTATTTTTCTCTTACAAAATGATAGTGTGTCTCAATATGCTGACAGCAGAACAAGGTTGTTTGCCAGTTTGATGGAACTTGGTTGTCACATTAGATGATTGTTGGTACTTTTTTGCTTTTCTCCAACATCTTCAAGTATCCTCCTTATCCAAATTGCTTCACAGGTGGCACTGCATAAATATTTGTACTCAACTTCGGTGGATGACAAGGAAATAGTTGGTTTCTTCTTGTTGCTCCAAGACACAATCTCGGATCCTATATTGAATGCAATCTTGGATCCTATTTTGAATTCATATCTAGTTGTTGATTTTCTATCATATGGATCACCTATCCAATCAAAATATGAATAACTTATCAACTCAACATCAAAATCATTAGTCTACTCAATACCAAAATCAATAGTCCCTTTCAAATATCGGAGGACTCTCTTTACAACTTTCCAGTGAATCTCATGAAGAATGACATTAGAGTGGCTAAGAATGTTAGCGAATAATGTAATATGTGGCCCTAGTTGTGGTGAGATAATTTATATTTCCCACCAATTGTCGATACAAAGTACCATCCACTTTTTTTGAGTCATCATTATTGTTGAGCTTAACGTTTTGTTCTAATAAGGTGAATATTGGCTTACATGTGTTCATATTAAACCTCTTGATTACCTCCTTTGTATATTTGCTTTGTGTGATTAAGGTCTTACCATTTTCTCTCCATACCTCAAGACCTAAACAAAATGTAAATGTCCAAGATCCTTCTTTTCAAACTATTGTGACAACTTTCTTTTGATCTCTTCAATCAACCCGGTAGCACTTTCTGTTATGATAAGATCATCCACGTATAGATAAATCAAAGCAATTTGACCATTTCATACTTTCTAGATAAGAAGAGCGGGTTTGGATCACTTTTACTTTTTATAAAGCCTTGTTGAAGAAAAATGTATATCAATTTCACCATACCAAGACCACAAATTACTGTTTAAGAGATCCATATAAAGCTTTCTTCAACACACGTACAAGATGTTCTTTTAACTCTTTACAAACCTACGGTTGAACAAGATAAAACCTCTTCTTTTAATTCCATTCAAAAATGTTGACGACATCTAACTGGTGCAACTTCCAATTATACTTGGTAGCCAATGCGATCATTAATCTAATAGTATTCATTTTTACTACAGGAGAAAAAGTGTCTTCATAATCTATCCTTTCTTTCTGTGAATAACCTTTGGCAACCAATCTAGCTTTGTATTTATGTATACTACCATCAACATTAAATTTATATTTGAACAACCATTTTGATCCTATGGGGTTTTGTTCTCAGGAGGCAATTCACATCAATTCCATGTTTTCATTTTTAATTATAGAGTATTCTTCCTTCTTGGCATCCATCCATTCTTTGTGGTCTTTAGCTTGCTCATAATTTAAAGGTTCTTCCACATTCATAGCTTGAGTTATTAAGGCATAGTCTCTATACTTGACTAGGGTCTTAGATTGTCTTGTTGTCCTCCTTATTTCTTCACTTCTTTGTGGATTTCCTTCACCTCTAGGCCTGCTCTGGCTACTTGTAGAATCTATGATGCTTGGAGTTTCTCCTTGGACTTGTTCTTCTTCTTCTTTAGCACTTTCCTAATTTTCTTTAGGTAGATTCCATACATCATAATCATATGTTTTTCGTACTTCATCTGCATTTTTCATGAAACAACACATCTCCACTTGCAAACACCTTATGATTGTTAGGATCAAACATCCTATAGACTTTATATTATGTACAACAACCAATAAATATGCATTTGATTGCCTTTGCATCAAGCTTTTTTCTATCTTCTTTTGGAATGAGGAAAATCTTTACTCCCAAATATATTCTCAAGTGACTCTCACTTGGTTTACTATCCATAAAGGCTTCAAAAGGTGTTTTGTTCTCAAAAATTTTTGTAGGACTCCTATTCTTTAGATATCTGGCCGGTACTAATTGCTTCAACCCAAAAACCATTAGAAAGATTTTTACCTTTTATCATATTGCAAGCACATTCAACCAAGGTTCTATTTCTCCTTTCTGCTACTCCATTTTGATGATGTGTATACTTTGTTGTAATCAGTATTTTTGCAATACCTGATGAATTCCCCTGATATGTACTCTCCTCCTTGATCTGACATGAGAATCTTGATGTTCTTTCTTGTTTGCTTTTCAACCATATTCTTGAAGTCCTTAAAATATTCAAAGACATCACTTTTCTTTTCTCATGAAATAGACCAAGGTTTATCTAGTTCTATCATCAATAAAGAAAAGGAAATAATATGCTCCTCCAGAGATCTAGTTTGCATGGGTCCAAAAACATCAATATGCACTAGTTCAATAATTTCTCACTTTCTTTTTATCTATGTGCAGAGGAAACTCTTCTCTATGTTGTTTCCTAATGCACATCCTTCACATTCAACATGTTCACTTTTAAACATTGGAAGACCTTCTACCATTTCTTTCTTATGAAGCATCATAAGATCATTATGGTTTATGTGTCCATACCTTTGATACCATAACTCTTCCATTGACATAGTGGTGGATGCCAACGCTTGATGATACCTCCTTGTAACATCAAGCTATATAGTCCTCCAACTCTAGATCCTCTTCTGATGATTTACACAGTGATCCTATATATCTTTCACCACACATTGTGACTTAACAAATTCTACTTTTAGATCTTGATCTGCAATGGTGAATACATAAATTAAATTCTTATTTATGCATGGCACATACATTACACTATGGATTTGTTTCACCTCACCATTAGGTAAAGTCACAGATACATCTCCATGCCCTTTAATTTCATGTGACCTATCATCTCTTAGATAGATCTTATGAACATCATTAATATTTTCATGATATGTATCAAACCAATTCTTATTACATAACATATGAATTGAAGCACCAAAAATCAATAAACCGGGCATTAGCATCATCAGTGTTTGTTGATAAAGCAACATCATAAACAAACAACTTGATATTTTTGAAATCATCACATACTATGGCACCTTTATCAACAAAATTTCCTAAATGTTTGTTATATTTGGACTCATTAAACTCCTCCTCCTACAATCTTTAGCATAATGTCTAAACTTTTGCAGTGGTAGCATCCTTCATTCTTCTTCACATTTGTGTTTGTGCTTGGTGGTGCATTGCCATTATCTGGTTTTGTATGTGGCTTCACTTCTTTATTTCTCCTCCATGGCTTTCCTTTGTAGGGTTGTTTCCCTTTTGCCACCAATGCCAGATATGAATTGTGAGATCTGTTATTGAGATTCTTTCTGTGCTCCTCCTCTTGCGGAAGAATACATGTCAATTCATCAAAGGTAGGGGCCTTTTCCCTAGTTGCAAGACTAGTAATGAACATTTGATATTCATCTAACATGCCATTTAATGTCATAGTGACCAGGTCAGTACTAGAAATATTTTCACTAATATCCCCTAGCTCATCTTTCAAATCTTTGATTCTAGAAAGAAAATTACTGGTATTTTCATTCTCCTCCATCTTAATTGGAAGAAGCTTACTCTTCAAAAATAATACCCGGTTTACGTTCAATAGATCTCCTTACAAACCTTAAAGTGTCTCCAAAGTTTCATGGGATGTTTTTCATTCCATAATGTGTGGGATGATATTGTCCTTGATGGACATCCTCAAGAGCACCTTCGTTTTAGTCTCTCATCGCTCCCAATATTGAAGGCGGTTGTTGAGACTCTTGGTTTTGCCGATCTCCACGTCGCGATGCGATAGGCTTATTGTATCCTTCCATCAATGTACGCAACTTAAACTTCCAATTGACGTAATTTTCCCCATCCCCAACTTGTTTGTTCATTTTAATATGAATGCCATGATATTTTGCGCCATTTTAAGCACTAAAATACATTTCATGTAACTCAATAATCTAGAACTAAAAACTGCCCATGAAAGTATTCAATGCTCCAAATTCTGAATAGCTTAAAATCCATAAGTAATAACTTCACCTTTTATAATGTGAGATTTCTAATAACCTTTATAATGTAAGCTTTGTCATAATCCTGAGCTTTCTCATAACCTTTATAATGTAAGCTTTGTCATAATCCATACACCATGAAAAACATATAATCACACTACCATATTACCAATAAACACCTTGTCATCACAATGACATATCAATTCAACCTTTTATTTTTTATTTTATTAACACACCATGGTCCATCACACATTTTCCAAGTCACCATTCAAGTTTTCTATTCTTTAATATATTGCTTTCCTCTCAAATCAACCACCAAAATTACCACAGTCATTAATTTTTACTAAAATCAACCCCAAGAAAATTCAACATTTATAATCACTTTTTCACTGAAATCAACAATCGTAATTATCACTGCCGTAAAATACAACACAACCTCTATCAAACCAGATTTATAATTTTTATACCTTCACCTCTTCATTCAAACAATTTGTGAAAGCATTTCTTACACAGACTTCAATTTCAACCTTGGTTTTGATGGCGATTCCAACGACTCACCCTTTCAACTGGCACGATCTAAGCACCCTTCTTCCAAATTGCAGCTTCTTTTCAACAACTCAGGGATCAACTAGTCTCCACGCAATAGCTGTCTTAAGCACATGACAAAGGGCCTGACTCTTCCTGGCAGCCTGACAGAACAACAATATTGCGACCTTCTCACCTCGCTTTCACCCTTCACTACACTCATGACCCTCTCTGCTCTCACAGGGCACTCGTGGCTCTTTTGCACAGGAGGAGAGCACTCTTAAACTAATCGATAGCAAGAATTCCTCACAACCTCTACAAGAAAACAACTCTGCCCTCTCAGGCTCACACGACCCTCACAACTTTCTGGGACCTCACAACTTTGCCCTCTCTGGCTCACACGACCCTCACAACTCTCTTGGCTCTAATACCATATCAGAGAACTCACACAGACATAGACATGAAGAACACATAAAACAACTAATTTATTGCATTACACTCATGGGTATTTATACAGTGGTGGGATGAGCTCCACCGTTGATTAATTTCCAGATCTATGGCTGGAATTTCTTCTTCTAGATGTTTATGGTTCTTCCGGGAACTTCCTGGAGTCGATGCAGTCAGTCGTGCATTTACTGCACACTTATCTCTATCACCTACTTATGTGGTTGTTTAATTAATTTCTAACAAGAGCTTATATGCAACCTAGAGAAAATGCAACAAGTTCAAAATGAGTTGGACAAGGTGATTGGGCACAACTAAATGGTAGAAGAATGTGATGTTGACAATCTCTCTTATCTCTGTGATGGTAGAAGAATGGGGAAAGAAGCAATATGATCGCATCCCCTTGGTCCTTTACTCGTTCCCCGCAAAGCGGAGAGCCATTGTAAGATTGAGGGATCTGTGATACCAAAACACACCCAAGTAATCTTGAACGTGTGGGCGATGGGAAGGGGCCCTATGATCTGGAATGAGGTATTGAAATTCACGCCCAAGAGATTTTTTGATAGTATCATGGGCTACAACAAACAGCACTTGAAGTTGATGTTGTTCGAAACAGGAAGGAGACTACGCGCAAGGTTTTCGTTGGTGAGTCGGATGATTCATCTGGTGTTGGTGTTGGAGCTGGGATGCTAGAAAAGTTGGTGCCTTTGGAAGCAATTTCCACGCCACGCCTAACGCCTCCTGTGTACGTGTATTAGAACTGCTTATTTATTTGTCCTCACATTGTTTTGTTTAACATTCCAATGCATTAATTATTTAATTATCTTCCATCCTTTCCATGTTTTATATTTTCTTGTCCTCGTGTCTTTATGTCTTTTTCCTCCCTAATCTACCTTTGTTTAGCAGCTCAGTTCTGTATCTAATTTACATGTTAAATATATTATATCATTGTGTCTGGTTTTTTTTTTATGAATTTGTTCATATTTGTATAAAGGTCAAAGCAAAACCTAACACGGTCTCATTTGTATTTGAACAATTATAAATTAATTATAGTCAAATCACTACCAACTCAATTTGACATGGTGAAAATCCTTATTCTTAAAACTTAGTCGGGATGGAAATCCACTCCAAGGAAATCTGCAATATTAGAGGCTATATTTCATTTTATCTTTACATATAGCTCAAACTCTTGAATATTTGACAATTTTGTAGGTATTAAATGTACTTTCGATGAGAAAAAATCTCCACTTAAGAATTAAAACAAACTTCCATGGCTGGCAAACAAGTCCCATTCTTGATGTCATTGCATTGAAATAGATTTCTACTCTTGATAAACTCCAAGGCAAGTTCATAATCAAATTCTTAATTATTTATGTTCTAAAAAACAAATTTTGGTTTTAATTTTTTTTTTAAATGCAGCTTGGAAACGAGAAGGAAACCTAATTTTCTGATGACAAAGAATAGGAGCGGTGTGACAACAATTATTCATATCTAAAAAGGTAAAACTATCAAAGTTTTCCCCTCAACTTTGTAGTATCAAAGGCATTCATTCATTCATACATTACAAAATAACAATGTTCTTCGAAATATCATATTTGTTGAATTTCAGATTTGATAACCATATTTACGTGAAGTAGTCGATCAAAATTTCCATTAAAATTAGAAACCTTGGCAATCTAAAAAGATATATAATGGCATAATAACATAAATTTCACAATCTAAAAGGCATTCAGTCCCATGTGTTGCGAGGAAAATCTCTTTATGGCTAGGGTAAACCACAACAGACGAAAATGATTGTAGAAATCAACTCTCTTCTCAAGTATATTATATAAACAAATATGCTAGCAAGACAAGATAAAAGGCCTACCTCGTCCAGACGTTCGATGAAGTCCACCGTTGAGCACTCGACCCAAAGCAATATACCTGCAACTAGTTCTCAACAACCAAGCAAAGCAAGCATATGGTGATATTATATAATGTTAGCACATTCAATAGCATCATCCATTAATAAACATGGCAAATATGCCCATTGAATAATAATTCAATATATTTGAAAGATATCAATTGGATGGGAAAATAGTATTTCTATTAATAAATGATCAGTAGAAGTAAAAATGTTACAGACTTCTGTGTCGGCACGGTTCAGAACCGAGAAACTAAGTTCCTTCCAGCTGGGCCTCCACCACTTCAATCCTCCACCAAAGGCAAGCTCATAAGAGAGAAACAATGAGGTTCTCAATCAATAAGGGAAGAGCTTGGGGGTTGAACACTGTGTTTAGACTTAAAGGAAAAAGGGTTGCAGACTCAATATGAAGTAAATAATTTCTCCATAGTAACTTTGCTCTCAAAGTTGAATTCTTTCTTCTCTTTCCATAGCTTGGAATTGGCCCAATTATAGCCTTCAAAATGGAACTGAAGGGCCGAGTCGGAACGTTTCCAGTATATGGAAGGCCAAGATCATAGATCTCCTGTCGTGACATGGAAACCCAACATTAATTTTCATTTTCTGGCACAAATCTAGATGTACGCAGGGTGTAGTGGAGCAGCCTGCGTATACGCATGTTGTATAGTGTGCAAGATGCGTACATGTGGAAAAATATTTATTTTTGGCTCTGAATTTTATAAACAGGGAAGATAAGTCTGCATAGGGAAATGGAATAAGGCCCCATGTGCAAGATTGCATAGGGTGAGGCAAATCTTGCTATAACATATGCCCCCTAATGTGTGAGGTCAAAGGAGTATCTGCGATGGTCGAAATACATTATAAACAACCCAGAAGTGGAGTGGTAGGGAACCAACTGGACAAACTATTTGCTCATTACATTCTGCACTGAATTTGCATACATGGCTGCCAATAAAAATTACACTGCAGATCCATGTGAAAATATACCAAACAAGTGTCTGTGGCCATGAATAGGCAAATACAAATGCGGTTACATGCCAATAGTTGTCATAGTCACGAACAAGGCCCAGTAGAACCAGTCTCAAAACCAATCTGAAGATATTTGTATACCATGGAGTACAATCTGATCTCCCATGATCATTGAAGTCATATAGGTACTGGTCCAATGAAAAGGAAGCAACAACTCAAGAAAGTTGCGGCCACATAGTGATGTCTTCAAGTCTTCTACACAATCCGCCAAGGGTGCAAGTCTACATCATGTGAATAAAGGAGTTGAGGTCAAACACAATGATACATCGTTTGATTACCTATGATTGATGTATACCGTTAACAAACGCGAGATGACCTACCAATAATGAAAGTAGGTATCATGGCACCGAGTACATTCTTACAAGTGTGAATAAAGGAGTTGTTGTCGAACACCTGAAGAATCCATCGATCATGAGACATTGATGTATTCCCAACTGTTAATGGTGAGAGAGAGTGCCACTGATGACTGCAAGCCTCAAGGTACTCATAAGACTCTAGGTCTCGTTTCCAGAATAAATGGGTTGAATTCAATGGAAAGAGACCCGCTCAAAGGAGAGCATTAAGGCATCTCTCATTAGTCAGCACGAGGTACAAAGTAGGAGCTTCATGATTTGGTGGAAATCGGATGAAGAACATGTTCACGAACCAACGACCCTATGTGTCTTTTGTGTGTGCCAAGTGCAAGCGATACACGAAAAACACCCTTTGAATAGTAGCCAATGATGAAAACTGCTAACAAAGGCAAGGAAACCACCAATAAGGCTAATGGCATCCAAGACACTACACGAATCCCAATGTGTGAATATATGTCTTGCTGTTGAACATAAGGGAAACCACCCATTCAATGACCAATGATGAAATGTCGACTATTGGGCTCAAGGTTACCTATCAATGATGAAAGTAGGGCCAGGGTACATGATAGGACTTACAGTATCATGTGATTCTAAGACAAACTGAGGGTATGGCCGACATGGAAAGTCAAGAGTTGTGAGGAGTGGCCGACACAGGTTGATAGACTTACTTTGAACAAGAGCATGAGACATATGGAGGACTCCGACAACATAGACCTAATGATGAAACCATGAGATGCGGGAGGCATCAATGAAATTCTCTATAGGGACTGAAAGAGTAACCAGTCGGTAGAGAAGACTTTGTAACGAGCTCAGCTTCCTAAGGCCATGCTAATCCCAAAATTATGATGATGAATGGACTCAATAACTTTGTGCTCTGTTCAAAGGCGACACGACTGCTGCCAACATAAGATAATACTCCCTTCCCGCCCATCTTTTTTGTTTTTTCATAGACAAATTAATGCTATGATACAGAGGAGGAAACGAGAGTCGCAAGTAAGCAAAACTAGTTCCAGCAGTGGAACATACCTATGCTCAATGCAAGGATATGCATGCGGGAGATGG